>JAVJIF010013948.1:0-105253 GCA_038442645.1 Agave tequilana | reverse complement strand
ATTTAGTTTTCAATGGTATCTTATTACAAGCCTACGCATAATTTTTGTTGGTATTTCATAAAGGGGGAGAAAATTCGATTTTCATATTTCAATTGGTATTTAGTTTTTCACTCCCTTACTTTATGATAGAAATTAGTCATTTCAATTGTCTATATGACTTAAAAGAAAAATACTATGTTTTGATTTCAAGATGTCTTGTGTTTTAATTGGTATCTAAAAATTTTGTTTAAAGTAAAATACAAAAGTTTTGATTTGTATTGACTATATGCAAGGAGAGCTTAACATCTCTTCCACATATAGATTCATGTTGAGTGTATTGTGTATTGAAGAGCTTAACATCTCTTCTTTATGTGGTACACGTGTGTAGGGGGAGCTTCATATCTCCTCTTATTCATTACATAATGTGTGTTATGTGAATTAGGGCTTAACATCCCTCCTTCATGTAATGCATATGTGTAGGGAAGCTAACTTAGCGTCTTCCTCTTCATGAATGTATATAGCATATAACATTATTGATCTTTGTTTATTTTCAATTGATATCAAGATGCTTCATTGACATATCTTTCTATTGATATCATGTTGTTTATAGTCACCCCTTATTGACTTTGTTTTTGTTTTTTAGACAAAAAGGGGGAGAACATTGTTTTATTGTTTTGATTGACTCAAAAGGGGGAGAAAGATTTTTACCCCTCTTTTATTGTTTTGATTGTTACCCCTTTGTTGATGATTGACAAAAAGGGGGAGAATTATTTGAGAGTTTAACATGCATATATAAACTCAAATTATTCCTTCTATGCATGATTGGTACATGTTTATATATGCATACTTATGTTTTTGCATATATTAAGTTTTATTGGTAAGTTTATTGGTATCTAGAGCATCTAGTGTTCTTGTTAATGTTTTATTAATTTAATTGGTATCTAGAGCTTCTAGAATATGTTTTATGCATGTTGATGCGTACATGTTTTTATGCATATTTGTGTTTAGTTTCTCATGCTTAACAAATAAACAATAGATATGCATATATATTTGTTTTACAAATAGGAGAAAAAGAATTTGAAGAATTTGATATGTTTTATCTCCATACATTTGCATACATATTTTTGAGCTTCAATGTCATATATTTTTATTTGTCTATGCATGAGTTAAGGGGAGCTTCTTTGAAGCTTAACTTTAATCCATGCATATATAACTCCATGAGTTTTGTCATCATCAAAAAGGGGGAGATTGTTGCCCAAAGTCCTTCCACCCTAGTTTTGATGATGATTAACTCATGTAGTTATGTTACTAATAATCTTGTGTTGTTTAAGTTTCAGATCTTTAACTAAGATATTAGTTGGTGATTAGCTTCAACAAGGAGTTTAGAAGCTTTTCATAGTGATTCCAGGGCCAAAACTTCAAGATCACACATTGCCTAGCCATGGATGGAGTTTTGGAGCAAGTCTACTTGAAGATGAAGATCGTCAAGAAGACTTAGGTATCCATAGTTTAGATAGTGTGTTTTAAATCCATTTGTAAAGCTTAGTATAGTTGATATGCTCAAGTGCACAAACACACACGTTTTCATGTTTTGGTTTTGTTTTCATGAATAGTAGATCAAAACAAGTTACCTTTATTTTATGTATATTAGATATGTTCTAGATATACATACATGTTTTAAACTTGCTAGACAAATTATTTTGACTATCCTATTCATGTATTGAAAAATCAAGTTTGATAAAAATACAAGTTGTGTTTTTGATAAAATTTGCAAGACTCAAAAATGAATTGATATGATTGATATATGTCTTGAAATTTTTATCACAAGTTTGTGTTTCAATACAAAATGATAAAACTATTTTTGGTGATTTTTTAGAAGTGTTAAAAGATTTTTAGAAAAATATTTTACAGTGTTTTCTGACCCAGATTTTTGTTCCAGGCTTCAATCAGTCGACTAGTCAACCTGACCTAGTCGACTTGGGTGAAGTCGGTCGACCGGGCCGGTCGACCGACGTGCACAAATCTGTGCACGTTTGGAGTCACTGGGACGGTCGACCGTCCGGGTCGACCGGGCTGAGAGCAATGCTCTCTGTTTGTTTGGGTCGACCGGGCCGGTCGACCGTGGTTGCCCAACGGTCACATTTCTGACCGTTGGCGGTCGACCGGGCCGGTCGACCGTCAGCCTGTCAGGCTGCCACATCATCCTAACGGCTAGTTTTCTGATGAGGCTATAAATACCCCATTTGTTTGAGGTTTAGCCAAAATTTTTAGAGCTAAAAATTCCTGACTTCTTCAGTATTTTAAACAAGTTTTGAAAAGAGTTTTTGTGCTAAAAAGATTTCATCCTTTTTGTTTTGGGTTTTGGAAAATCAAAGAAAATAGGAATTTGGGATATTTGTATTGGATTTTATTCTCTATCTTTTACAAGAGTTTTCCCAAGTATTTTCTTTGTTGCTTGTTTCCAAAAACACCTAGTTTTCACACTTGAGCTTATCCTCTATCCTAATCTATTAGGATCTTGTTTTTGTGGAAAGAGAAAAGAGAAGAGAGATTGTTTGTGGTTGAAAGAAACCACTTGTTGTACACCCTTATTCTTTGTGTATCCCTCTTAGGTAGAGGTGATCGGGTGATTGGTTTGCTCCCTCTAGTGAGAGGTGGAGTTTGGTTGTAAATCCTCTTCGGTAGAGGTGTTGGTTGTTGTGGTTGTTTGGCTAGGGCCTACCTCTCTTGTGTGAGGAGGTGTTTGTTTGAGAGAGGAGTTTGGTACTCCATTGTTGTACAAATCCTTCTCGGTGAAGGTTCCCTCGGTGGGAGTCCTCGGTGGACGGTATAGTGGATTGGAAATCCTACACGGTGGTGTAGGCGGGGATGTAGAGCAAGGGTGCTCGAACCTCGAAACATATCTTGTCTTAGCGTTTGATCCACTTGTCTCTCAACTCTCTCTTCTTTACATTTGTGCAAAGCATCATACTTTATTCATATCATATTTGCTTGTGTTGAGCATAATTCATATTGTCATATCATATCTATTTGCTTGTGTTGTGCCTTGCATAATTCACATTGCTATATCTTGTATATGCTTGGTTGTTTGTGTGTGCCTCACTTGTACCTAATCAACAAGAGCTTCATATAGCACCTCAACCCATTCAAGGGGAATCAAGAGGAGTTAGTCCAGAGCCCTTCACGGGGAATTCGGCTACACTTGTTGATTGTACCAAGTGTGTTGCAAAATTTGCATTAGCTTCCGTATTTAGCGCACTTAGTTTTGCATTTAGTTCTAGATTAGCACTTACACCTATTCACCCCCCTCTAGGTGTTTTTCAGAAAAGCAACACTTAAGCAATGTAAACAATCCAAAAGTGTTCTTATACTAGATGCTATGCACACATACCTTTGCTCCAGCACTCTTCAACAGTAAATAAAAAATGTAATGAAATAGACACGTGCCTAAATGCAAAGTCTAAATCATTTTTTAGCATTTGCAATCATCATTTTACTATTGAGGTTAGAAAGTAAATACAGTGAGACAAACAAGGAAATAAATGCTACAGATATTTAAACTATGCACTTCAGCCAACCTGTAGAAAATACAGCTTAGTAGTTCACTCAGTTTGCCACAGGACTTTAGCAAATCTGAGGGCTTTTGGCTCTGCTTTCTTGAGCAGAGTCCAAGGCCACTTATGTGTCCACTGCAGCAAGAATTCCTCGTTGTTAAATCTGTACAAAAAATAAAGAAGAAAGTTAACCAAAAAAGTAAACTTTAAAGAGAATTACTTACCATCCCTCCCCGGCAACGCGCCAAAATTTGAATGAGGGTTTACCTGCACACAAGAATACAGAATTTCAGAACTAAGAATGAAACGTGCAAGTTACTCAATTCTACCGCTATGGCAAGTGGCTATGCGGGTCGTGATCTATAAGGAGGAACTAGCGATGGAAACTTGTTTAGCAAGTTCTCTTTTATGCTACCATTAATGGTTAAAGTTCTTCTTTAGTTCTTAAAAAGAAAATAAAAATTGTTAAAGTTGAATTAGAAAGAAGATGGTAGATTAAAAAGATGAAAAAAATGAAAAATAGATTATATACAAAGAAATGGAAAGAGTGATAAAGATGGTTGGTGCTTATGATATTGAAACTAAAGAATAAAAGAAAAGAAAGATAAACTAAAAATTACTTACCTCTTCAATGCCCATATACCTTAGATCTGTTGCGACGACTTACCTTGTCCTTGAAGGTAATCAAGCATGGCGCATAGGATCTTCCCTATTCTCGATCTACACTACGAATAAAAGGGCAAACTATACTAGCAAGAGAAGGGTTGTTCATCACCATAGGCCATCAAGGGCACTTACAACGGCTAAGCAGTCTCAAGGCTATCGGATTCTCTTGGATTGTAACACATCAGAGGAGAGTAAAGAAAATAAGAGTAAAGAAAGAAAAAGAAACTTTGATTTAATTCAAATAACAATGAAAAAAAGACTTACTTACACCGGTGTCACCCTCAGTACAAGCTTGATCTCCTTCCTCCATGAAACTTGTCTCTCCTCTCTGTTACATAAAGAAAAGTAAAAATTACATAAAAAGAAAACTAAAAACCAAAGTTACAAACTACAAATTATCCTAAGTTCTATTATCTGCTTGGTCGTCCCCATTTACAGTGAAAATCCCGCCTTTTATAGGCAAAAACCCAGAGGGGAGAGGTGTGAGAAGATAGGGGGAGTGTTTAGTGAGAAGATAGGGGGAGCAAATGCTCCCCCTAACTCCCTAACAAAGCTGCGAAAATGTGGCTTTGACCGCGTTTTCGCGGCCAGGGGTGGCCAGGTGGCCACACCCTGTTAGTGGTGCTCCCCGGCTTCTCGATTTGTATTATCTTTAGGGATTTGCAGTTTAAGTCTGGGATTTTGAGGAAATGACCTTTGATCCTTGGCTTCAACCGATCGATTTGTAGGAATTTGTTCTAACTGATTTTCAACCGATCTGAACCGACCTGATCTGCCCTGATTTACTGAGTTCAAATTAATTTTGATTTTATTCAGAATTTGATGGCTTTGGGCTCATTTCTCTTCACTCTCCTTTAGGAATGGGCCTGCAAATAAATTAAACATTTAATTAGGAATAAGCAGAGTTATTCTATAATAAGTATGAGAATATGATAATAAATTTGCAATATAGTGACCAATCATGTAGTAAAGAAATGAAAACAAAGTTGAACAAAGAAGATGGTGAAAGCAACGATGAAAAGATAAAAGAAGAGTTTTGAAATTGATTTTTAAAATAAAGTAAAAGAAAACTCATGGTTATTAACTACTAATTGCTCCACTAACCATGCTAACCTCTTAGTGATAGTTGCCTCACATGGATCCTTGGCCATCACTAGTCCTGGCTTCAAGAGACGATACAGAGTATGACAAATAAGATAGTTTTTCACATTCAAACTTGCATCAAGAGTAAGCTAATACACACATTAGATCATCAAAACAATTAGAAGCAAGTATGAAATAAGAGAGTTAGCTTGGTTAGCAAGTTAGCAAGTTAGATGTTAGAACCCATCATCATGAACCATCAATGGCTCTTGCAAGAGCAAGGCCTTGTAGAGGCCATTAGATTCATGTGGATTTTCAAGAAAGTGGTTAGCTTGTTTGTGGTTAGTAGGTAGTCACCATGAGAGAAAATCTAGCTAAGCATCATGTAGAAGATGGAGAAGATTACAATTGAGAAGAAGGAGGCACCTTTACATAGATTGTCACCATCTATTACATCAATATCTCTCTATCTCTCTCTGAATCTCTCTACCCTACTACAAGATCTAAAAAGGAAATGAAAATACAAAATAAAAGAAGAAGAATAATCATAATCTATAACTATAAGACAGAAAATTTAGCCTAATTCTCCATCTGCTTCCGTTACGGGCCTCTGTAGAGGTATTTATAGGCAAACGAGGGATCTAAAAGACGAGACGGGCCATGCGTCAAAAATTGACATGGGCCCACAAAAATTACCGCGAAAGCACGACATTTACCGCGTTTTCGTGGCAAAACAAGGGATTAAGGTCTCTGGTTTCGGCGTGAAACTTCTCCTGGCTTCGAGGACCTTCCTGGCATATTCGAACTCTGGTATTTTCCCCCGGATATTCGTTGGACGTGTGCAAGGATCTAGGTTCAATGCATCTTCTATAAGCTCCCTTGCTTGGCCTCCAAGAAACCCAGATTTAATTACCCGAAAATGGGTTAATTAAGCTCTTATTACCCTTTTGCCCTCCTTGTCTTGATTATCTGCAAGAGAGACCGAAACATGGTTTAGACCGACATTTTTTTCATAAATCAGTAGGAAAATGCGATATAATAATGCAGAATTGTAGACTAATCATTAAGTTTATTTCAGGGTTCTAAGGATTTAAGGAGTTTCTTCCTCAAAAGGAAGGTATTAATAACTTAAGAAGACTCAAATACGGATCAAAACTCAGTACACTCAAACGATGCTAATGGAGAAGTCCGAATGAAGATCTTGTAGTCACCTAGAGCTTTGTAGGAGATTAGTATGTTAAAGTATAGAATATGACAGTAATGTTCAAGGAGTTACACACATAAAATACACGTTTTCAAAATATACAAGTTTTGGGTAGTTTGGTATTTTTGCATGTTGGTATTAATACATGTTTCATAATTTTTTCAATTTTTATATCAAGTTTAAAAAATGTATTTCATTTCCTATACTATGATACATCACCCTTAAACAATACAAAATATTTTGAAAATTGTTTTAAATTCAAAAACCTATTTTTAGACTATTTCAGGCTAGAACGATCAACCACCCGTCGACCGTTGCTATTACAGGCCAGAGTGGTCAACCGGCCAGTCGATCGGGCCTTTGGCCAAGGGCGTGCATGTTTGTGCACTTTGTTAGTCGACCGGTCGATCGATCGACTGAAAGTCCCTTACTCTCTGTTTGGGTCGGTCGACCGATAATTCAAAATGATCTTTTTATATAAAGAGTGGTCGACGACCGCCCAGTTGACCGTAGCCAACGGCTTTTTTTGGGTGAGCTGACGGTCGAGCAGTAGCCGCCAGATGGCCGTAACAGCTAATTTTATAATCTGTTTTATTTTTAGTGAGTTCCAATGGGCATTTTTGGTTTTCAAGTGGCTAAACTCACCATAAATGACCTGGCATGATTTATAAATGTTATTTATTCATTGTATATATATATATATATATATATATATATATATATATATATATATATATATATATATAATATATATATATATGGGTCGTGTGCTTTGGTTTTTGACAAGAAAAACATTCAAGTTTTCAAGTTGTTTCAAGAGAGAATAGTTTTCTTGCTTTTTATTTCAAAGTTCTTTCCTTCTCAAAGCTTTTTCAGTTGGTTTTAAAACTTCTAAAATCTCTTAAACTAAATTTCTTCTCTCACTTAGCTTCTAGAGCATCACTTCATATTTCACTTTATAAGAATTTATAAGAGAGTGTTTGTGGTCTTGCAAGATCACCAAGTGCCTTGTAACCTATCGGCTTTTGAGATACCTCTTGTGTGGAGGTTTGAGTATCTTTTGCATTTTCGGTCTATACTCATTTCAACAAGAAAGCAATTGAGCACCTCAACTCCTTATCTAGAGGAATTAAAGAGGAGAAGTTCTAGAGCCCTTCATAGGAAATTCGGCTTCAACTCTTATTTTGAGTGTCCGCTTGAATAACTCTTCTTAACAAGTTTTCAAAATTACATTTGATTAGCAAAAACACTATTCACCTCCCCTCTAGGTGTATTTCAGCGGAGCGGGTCGAGACCCGCTTGTGCGTGATCGGGAAAAACTGCGCACAAAAAGTGTATGTTTTGAAATCAAGATTTAAAGTGTGTGTGCTTTGACTTCCTCAATACTTCCGTTATAGCATAGAGGCTAAAACGAGTCGAATACATAAGGACGGGAGGCTATATAAGCTTTACCGGTTGATTCACGTGTGTGTTAAAAGTTCTTCAAAGTTTAAAGAATGAAAAGAAAAGAAATAAAGAATGAAAAGAGAAGTATAGTGAAACACAAAGAAGTGAGAACATAGAAGATAAATGTTTGTGTTTTTGGAATATTTCTAAAACTAAGTGAAAAAGAAAGAAAGCCCATGGCTACTAACTACTAATAACTCCACTAACATGCTAACTTCTTAGTGACAGTTACCTCACATGTATCATTGGCCATCACTAGTCCTTGGCTCAAGAGCTTTACAAAGCATGACTCATATGTTAACTTTCACATCCAAATTCAACCAACAAGTGTAAGCCACACTTAAAACATCAAAACCCAATAAGAGCAAGCATGAAATAAAGTAATGTTAGCTTTTAGAAATTTAGATGTTAGAGTGTTAGATCCATCATCATGAGCCATCAATGGCTCTTGTAAGAGAAAGGCCAAGTAGAGGCTATTAGATTCATGGGGATTATCAAATAAGAAGTTAGACTAGTTAGTGGTTAGTAGTTAGTTGCCATGAGAGAAAAGTTAGCTACACATGTAAAAGGAGTTAGAGAGAACAAAACAAAGAGAGGTAAAGAGAGAACCTTTCATAGCTTGTCACATTTTATTACAAGAACTCTTACCTTCCACTCATGTATCACTCTTTCTCCTATTATAAGATCTACAAGAAATAGAAACTACAAAGAAGGAAGAAAGAGAACACTAACCTAAACTACCATAAACTACAAAATGGAGATGAAACTACCTAAAACATTGCATGTCTCCTGTTCTAGAAACCCCAAGGGGTATTTATAGGCACTAGGGGAAAGGGAGGCCAGGGGGCAAACCTTGGCCCAAAGTACGGGCACGGCTGCGCCGAATTGCCGCAGAAACGCGGCCATAGCCGCGTTTCCGTGGCTCTTCTAGAGCCATGCGCGCGGCGCTTTCTGCCGTGCGCTGTCCCGTCTATACCCTATCAGCTGCAGTTCCCAGTTTCTTATTTTGGGCCCCTAGTTTTGACGAATCAGCTTTCCAAAGTCAATGGCTATGCTTTAGGCCTTTAATCACCTATTAAATGGTGATTTAGGGTCTTCTTCTTCATTGCACACCATGAACCTAAAAACATGTAAGAGAGGTGTTTATTAACAAAATTTTAATACGAAATAAATGTGAAGATGTGGTATGAAATATGCAGTTTTAGAGACTGATTGGTAGTGAAAAATGCATAATTGTCATCATATTTACTATCACATTTTCACATTTATTCATATAATAATGCACATTTACTAATATTTTGTTATTTAATGTGTGCAGGCCTTGAGTATTGAATTAAATAAAGAATTAAAGCTTAATGAAGCCCAAAAGCCCATATCCAAGCCCAAGTCCAAGCCCAGGTGTAATAAGTGCAATTACAAGAAGTCAAAAGTGCAAATACAAAGTGTAAAAATTGCAAATACTACAAAGAGGGAAAGGATAGAGTTCTATTCTACCCTAAATGCTGGTGGATGAGGATAAATAAGAGTGCAAGGATGAGATTCATTTTTGAAGGGATTTGGATTTAGGGTAACTTGATTTCTAAGTTATCTCGAAAATCTAAAATGAAGAGCCAGGATCCAGCTTCCAGAAGCATATGCCCATATGGACGGACCAGAGGAGGCCACGCACGAAAGCGCGCGGCCAAAGATCAGACTGTTGCCGCGGAAACGCGGCCCAAGCCGCGTTTCCGCGGTAATCCTGCCTTATCCATCTATCAGTTTTCGTGGAGGAGTTTATTCGGGACTCTATCGCCTTCTGCACCTATAAATACCCCTGCAGGCGCAGCAGAGACGGCATCCAGAGGAGAGATTAGGGTTTTCTTTAGCTATTTCTTTAAAATTTCTGCAAGTTTGTAATTTCGTTTTGAGTACATTGTGGAGGAGAAGGAGCTTGTATTTGGGAGACGTTTTTCGAATAAAGGTTACCTTTTTCCCATTTAATTCTCTGCTATTTAATTTGCTTTTATTTTGTGATCTCTCTGGTTTAGTTTTTAATCTGCGATCTTCTGATTTATTTGTTTTCTTTCTTTCTCAATTCTTCTTATTAAACAACATAAAAAAAATTTAATAAATTGAAAAGATAAAAAAATGATGAACTAATTTCCTATTGTGGTTTGCTGAAATTCTTAAAGCAACCCTAGAGCAGTTAAGCATTGATCGGATTGATGACATTTTTTTAGAAACCCTAGGTTTAAGATAGAATGCTTGAAGACTAAATGATGATTAGTTTCATAATCTAAAGTCATACCTTTAAATAATTTTTCACATTTCATGCTTAAGAACTTTGACAACGTAACTTCAAGGTAAATCTTCTCTTACGTTGTGCTTAGATGTTAGGATGAAAACGTGTTGGATCTTTAGGAGTGTCGCTAGTAAGATTCTAAAGTCTTTTTCTCTTGCTTGCATATCCTCTAGAAAACCTAGGATAGAGTCCATGTATTCAAATATGATGATCAATATCCTTAACTTGCACTATGGGTTGTGGTAGAAGATCAGTAAAACCACATCTTTACATTCATATATATATCTCAAATCTAATCTCTTTTCTCATATTTTGAAGATACAGAGGAATCGGCCGAAAAGCTTGCATCGCATCCTTCCCTGAGGATCACGACCCGCTTTGGAGCTTGCTACAGCGGATAGCATTGAGACTAAGAACTCTACAACTCAATTTCTTATTTACAAATTCTTAATTCTCAATCAAAGATTAATCACATCCCCACACTTATCTTTTGCTCGTCCCGAGCAAAACAAAAAACTAAGAAAAATTATTATACCACTTTTGCAAGTGACGTGATTGCGCTGAGCATGTGCAGCAAGCCGTTAAACCTCTAGGTTTCCTCTAGAGGAGGAGTTTTGTCTCCTGATGGTTTTCAGCGAATTATAACCCACAAAATCCATAAGAAACATATTTTGAAATAGTAAAAAGTGTTGAAATATTTTTGCGAAAATATAAGTGATCCAAGGTCAGAGGTTAACCAAAAATTATTTTTCCTTAAACTAAGTCAAAATGCAAATCTTGCTATAAATTAAATGTAAGAATTTAAAATTGAATTGATTCTTTGATCTTTCATAAAACTCTTAGAAAAATATGCGCTTTGTTAACTGTGAAGATTTTTGGGATATCGACTCAAACTTTCATGCTAGTGATTTTTGTAGATTTATTTTTTCTCTTTTTTTCTCTTTTTTTCTTTCCTTAGTTTCTTAGGCTTTTTTATTTACCCGTGTAGTCAGTCTTTAGCCGGTGACTCCCAAATCAGATAATCTTAGGGCACCAGATGAGAAAACATCCCTCGAACTTAAGGACTCGAGTAAACAAGGCCACAAAAGTAAAAGGGATTATTTTTATTTTTGTCCACCATTCTAGGTGTGAATAATCATGCTTCCTGAGGCATGATTACCCAACTTCAATAAGTGATTTTTATTATCATTATATATATATGGCATTTTCAGTCTTTATTTGAATCCTAAAAATTGTGTAAGTGTGAAGTGCATAAATTAAGGCAAAAAATTTAAGATCAAATTATCTTTCCAATCTTACTTTCTTATCCTAAAATTTAAACAAGATCTATTATTGTGACTCAGTTTAAAATTTTATAATTTTAGGTCTTCCTAATTCCTAAGTTAATCTTAATTTTCTTAAAAATAAATCAAAACTATTTATCTTGTTTCAAAAAGTTTTGTAAAAAGAAAAGAAAAGAGTTTCTATAAGAATTTTTTAAATTAAAAAGAAGTGTAAAAGAAAGAAAATGTAAAACTACCTATGTTAGTAAACCCTCCCCCACACTTATCTCATGCATTGTCCTCAACGTATCGTGAATGTGTATATACATGAAACAAATGGACAGAGGAGGAAGATTACCTCATGGTGGTGGTTCCGGCGGTGGTCTTATTGGGCCAAGCATTGCTACCCAATTAAGATATCTTGGATCTTATAGAAACCCACCAGTGTCCTCTCTAATACGACCCAGTAAAATATTGATTGAATGAATGGTCTTATTTAAAAACTTATCCCCATCTAATTTTCAATTTTCAAAAATAATTACTGAGTCATTTTCTTTGACATCCTTGTCTAACAATGAAGTGTGATTTTGAGAGATGATGGATTGGACTCAAATGAATCAGGAATAAAAACTGATACTGACTCGAGAATTTGACTCAGATCAAGTCGAGAGTCAACAATGAGAGTCAAAATTGGTTCAAAAATAGGGTCCAAACAAAAGAATTGATGTTCACACACTTTCTCCATTAATGAAGACTGATCATAAGATATTGGTGATTCAATTAACAGTGTACTGGTACAGGATTCAATGTTGACTCCGAAATAGAGAAAAAAATTTGGGAAAGATACCAGAGTTATTATTGAATCAAAAAGTGAAATGGAATCACCAACACGAGGTTCAGGATCACTTTCAAGCTCAAGTTCAATTTCAGAAAAATAATAACTTGCCAAAATGTTAAGAGGTTGATGTTAGTCAAGTTCAGGTTGGTATGATAAAATTGAAATTGAATTTCCAAAATGACATGATCCTTGGGTCCACTCAGTAGATTTAGGGATATAAGGATCGTTCAAAGGTCGACAAGAAATACTTTCCTCGCTCTCATTGATGAATTCGCTCATTAGTGAGTCTAACCTACTGATAGGCCGGGTAACAGAATTTGGAGTCAGAATCATGTCTTCCATACTTTTTGCAATTGGTTCTTCTTGAAAAGTGAGTATAGAAGTTGATTTTAGAAATTATGGTGAAATTGCGAGTCCATCGGATTTTGCGATTGCTGCTCGGACTCATGCAAGGATTCCATACTCAAGTTCAGTATTGATGGTTGTTCATTTTTAATCAGTGAGACTGAAAAAGATGAGTAGGACTCTTGAAAATTTGGCTGCGATAATGAGTCCAACATATTTTGAAATCGTTGCAATTTTTCACAAAAGATTTCCAAACGCTCTTCTAGCTCAGATTCTTCTTCAATTGGATATTCTAGAAAAGGAGTATATGAAGTTTGATTTGGAAAGGATTTTGAATTGAGTAAAATTTAAATTTGTTGTTGGGACTCAACCATGGCTTCCATACTCCTTTCCAAATTAGATTTTTCCTCAGTTGGTGGAACAGAAAAAGGAGGATATGAAGTAGAATCGGGGAATGAATATTGTGAAAATTGTGAACAAGATGGTTGAAAATTTGACTCGGGGGGGGGTGAATCCCCATGAACTCTGTGAAGAGTGGAAGTCATTTTGAAAATTATAGTCATATGATTGGGGATATGGGTCATAATGAGTCGGATAATCCCAACTCGGCATATATGGTTGGTCCATGTTGTACATAGCGGGTTGGAGTTATCCGAGTCATATAAGGTCGGGGTGAAATATGGATTCATATTATGATTGAAAGAATTATTGTTTTTAAAATTCATTTTACAATATACAAAAAAAAAGAAAACAAACAAACAAACAAACAAAAAGAAAAAGAAAACAAGCCTATGCTAGGGTTGACTTAGACCTAGACGACTCCTAACTAGTTAGACTGTCCACGGGGGGTACGTTGTTGAATCTGACCACGAGTTAATCAGCCAGGTAGGGGCAAGATCAGTGGGAGGTATTCGTACCGGAGCAACGGGCCTAATTATGCAAACCCACTGTTCTTCGAGATTTTGCCTCTCATTCCCCAACTTTAGACACCGATTAGATAAGAGTCAACTTCTAACAACTTTCTCCTTAGGTCAATCTCTTAATTGAGTCCGAGATGTCCCTAGGGGCCAACGTCTAGCAAATTTTATTTAGGCTTGGGTTGTGTGAGTGGGGAGGTGATTTTTGGGCTAAGGGAGGGTAATGACTTCTCCACGTTATGTTGTATTAGGTTTTGCCCTTAAGTTCAATTTGTGCAAGTGTGCAAAATAGGTAAGAATGAACACATAAAGCGAGTAAATTACTCACGTTTTGTCCTATATTATATGCAATGCCATATGTACACCTCTGATCAATATCACAACAACACAAGAATAAAATACAGTATATTGGAATGAAAATTGACACGTGCCTAAATGCAAATGTCTAAACCGTTTTAAGCATCCAATTTGTGTATTTAGTTCCTAAAATTATTACAGTGCACAAGTAATATAAGCAAAAACTACCAGCAGAATATAAGAATATATACGAATTTACCCAACCACACAAAAGCGGTGTGGACTTTTACAATGCTAAAACTCTTACCTGCACACCAAAAACAAAGAAGAAAAGTGAATAAAAATTTGAAATCAAACCGTTCCTATCCCCGGTAATGGTGCCAAAATTTGATCCGGAAAAAACCGCACACAAAAGTGTATGTTTTGAAATCAAGATTTAAAGTGTGTGTACTTTGGCTTCCTCGATACTTCCGTTATAGCATAGAGGCTAAAATGAGTCGAATCCACAAGAACGAGAGGCGATAGAAGCTTTATCGGTTGATTCACGTGTGTATTAAAAGTTCTTCAAAGTTTTAAAGAAAGAAAAGAAAAGAAACAAAGAACGAAAAGAGAAGCACAGTGAAACACAAAGAAGTGAGAACATGGAAGATAAAATGTTTGTGTTTTTGAAATATTTCTAAAATAAAGTGAAAAAGAAAGAAAACCCATGACCACTGACTACTAATGACTCCACTAACATGCTAACCTCTTAGTGATAGTTACCTCACATGTATCATTGACCATCACTAGTCCTTGGTTCAAGAGCTTTAAAAAGCATGGCTTATATATTAACTTTCACATCTAAATTCAACCAACAAGTGCAAGATACACTTAAATTATCAAAACTCAATAAGAGCAGGAATGAAATAAAATAATGTTAGCTTGTTAGAGATTTATATGTTAGAGTGCTAGATCCATCATCATGAGCCATCAATGGCTTTTGCACGAGTAAGACCAAGCTCATGTGGATTATCAAATAAAAAGTTAGACTAGTTAGTGGTTAGTAGTTAGTTGCCATGGGAGAAAAATTAGCTGCACATGTAAAAGGAGTTAGAGAGAAGAAAACAAAGAGAGGTAAAGAGATAACCTTTCATAGTTTGTCACCTTCTATTACAAGAACTCTTGGCTTCTACTCATGTACCGCTCTCTCTTATTACAAGATCTACAAGAAATGAAAAATATAAAGGTGGAAGAAGAAGAACACTAACCTAAACTACCCTAAATTGAAAAATGGAGATGAAACTACCTTAAAAAATTGCATATCTCCTGCTCTGGAAACCCCAAGGGGTATTTATAGGCGCCAGGGGAAAGGGGGGCCAGGGGGAAAAGTCTGGCCCAAAGTACGGGCGCAGCCGCGCCGTACAGCCGCGAAAATGCGGCCATAGCCGCGTTCCTGTGGCTCTTTCAGAGCCGCGATTGGTGCTTTCTGCTGCGCGCTGTCCCGTCTATCCCCTGTCAGCTGCAGTTCCCAGTTTCTTGTTTTGGGCCCCTGATTTGAAACAGCTCTCCAAAGTCAATGGCTATATTTTAGGCCTTTAATCACCCATTAAATGGTGATTTAGGGTTTTCTTCTTCATTACACACCATGGACCTAGAAACATGCAAGAGAGGTGTTTATTAGCAGAATTTAATATGAAATAAATGTGAAGATGTGGTATGAAATATGCAGTTTTAGAGACTAATCAGTACGCCAAACCCGCATGGCAGGCTGGGTTGGATGCCACGCCCACGCCCACGCCTGGACTGGGCCCTGACACCGACGATGGCGGCGTGCACGCGTGTGGGCATGGTTTCCCCTAATCGCGCTCGAAAACTCCAAGTACCCAAAAGGCACGCCCTTTGTTCCCATTTTTCTCTATTTATACACTTCAATTGCCCATCCCGTATCCAATTTAGGACTAAATGCTTTTTAGCTACTTTTAATCCCTTTTAACTTTTGAATTAGGCAAACTTTAGACTTGAATATCTCATTCATTATAAAATAGAATTGAACATGTAAATATACCACATTCATCCCTAATGGAAGGAGAACACACTCCAACTATTATCCGATTGATTCTATCAATGGATCTCGCCTTTATTTAGCTCAAAGATTCACTGTTTAATTCTTCATTTTCCCAATAATCTCCCACAATGAATGAGGATTCAAGGAATTGACACATAAAGAGTCTGACTTATAGTGAAAGGTACTTTAGAAAAGAAACTGCATCTAGATAGGTGAACTAGATCTTCAACCTTCCATAGTGAAAGTTTTATCGGACTTACTAGCTAATCAGTGAACTAAGTCTTGAATTGTCATCCGTTATTGTAAGTCTAGTCAACAAGCTTCACACAGTAACTTTCTAAAATCAACTTTGGTTCTCGATTTTGTCCATTTTAGCCCTGGACATTTTTAGTTTCAGATAGTATCTTTAGGGAATAACAACCTCCATAGAGATTCCAAAAAGTCGACCCAGCTCTATACTCACATAGGCGATCGTCCTATTAAGAGTGTCTACTCTACCCCACTTGTTATAATAACAAGATATATGGATCATTAAAAGTATTAAGCTTATCTTTATCCACTTGTAAAAAGCACTTGGGTGCACCACAGGAATGGGTTGGAGTCAAGCTCCTAAGTGCCTACTCTAGGGCTGTTTGTTTCGCGTAAAACTCCGTAATTCGCAAATGACTTACTACCCATTTACAACTACGGCGTTTGTTTGGACCGTAATTCGTAAAAGACTTACGCAACTCAACTAACACTCACTTGCAACCCAGTTACCACTCACTTACAGCTCAGTTATAGTTAATTTTGTGATCATACAAATTTGTATTATTTTTTTATATTAATATTAAAATTTTTTAATATTTAACTTTTTTAATATTTATTTGCAGTATTAAAACTTTTAAAATCACCAAATAGTTAATTTTGTGGTCAACTTTTTCACTTACGACTTATACATTACGACAACCAAACACCGTAAAGTACAATACACTCTCCCACTTTACAATTTTATATTACAAACCAAACACCGTAAAATTTACATACATGTAGCTCATTTACAATTGTAAAAGACTTTACCAATTACAACTACGAATTACGGTCAATTACGATAACCAAACAGACCCGTAGAGTAAATCATAACTAGTTTTTCCTCTTGAATTTAGTCCGTGGGATCTCCAATCGCTAAGTGAGGTTTCCATTAAGATGACTCGATAAGGTTAGGCTTTTAGACCCATTTTCCTTGATGCGCAATTTATACGCTCTCTACTTAAACCTTTCATAAACGGATCTGCTAAATATATTTTGACAATACAAAGTCAATAGAGATAATTTCATTTGAGAGCAACTGCTTAACAGTATTATGTCTATGACGAATATGTCTAGACTTACCGTTATATATAAAATTTTGCACCCTAAATATCGCTGCTTAATTATCGCAGTGAATGTATATGGCGGGTACTGGCTTTAGCTATAATGGTATATCTTCTAAAAATTGTCGAAATTATTCTGCTTCTTCTCCACCCTTATCTAAGGCTATAAATTTTGATTCCATTGTAGATCGGGCAATACATGTTGGTTTGGAAGATTTCTAAGATACTGCAGCTCCTCCAAGAGTAAATACGTATCTGCTAGTTGATTTTGATTTTTTAAAATCTACAATCCAGTTAGCATCGCTATATCCTTCAAGTACAAGTGGATACTGTCCATATCTCAAGATATATTCTTAGGTATGTGATACGTAACCTAATACTCATACTAAAGCAGTCCAATGGTCACCACTAGGGTTACTAGTGTATCTGCTTAATTTGTTTACAGCATAAGCAATATCGGGTCTAGTGCAATTCATTAAATATATTAGACTTTCAATAATCTGAGAATACTCAAACTGTCATACTCCAGTTCCTGTATTCTTGTGAAGGTGGATGTTTGGAAGAAAAAAATTTGTATTTTCTTTTATCCCATGCTCTTTGAATCTTTCATTCTTCTTTTTCACATAGTGATATTGCGATAGACTGATTCCATCAGGTATTTTTGTGATTTTAATTTCTTACATAAGCAACCCCCAGATCCTTAATATCAAAATTGTTAGATAACATTCTTTTAGTAGATTTAATAACTTCAATATTAGTCCCAAGTATCAGCATGTCATCTACATATAGACAAACAATGATACATGCATTTTCAACTATTTTAGTGTATACACACTATTCGCATTCATTGATAGTAAATCCATCTTTGATCATGATACTATCAAATTTTTCATGCCATTGTTTTGAAGCCTGCTTTAGACCATATAAGGATTTAACCAATTTACATACTTTATGTTCTTGACCCTTGACTATAAATCCTTCAGTTTGCTTCATATATATTTCTTCATTTAATTCACCATTTAAGAATGTAGTCTTGACATCCATTTGATAAATACCTAAGTTGTTCAATACTGCAATCATAATTAACATCCGAATGGAAGTTATTTTTGTTACTGGTGAATAAGTATCGAAGTAGTCAAGCCCTTCATTTCTTCGATAACCCTTGGCTACTAATCTAGCCTTGTACTTATCGATAGATCCATCGGGTTTTAATTTTCTTTTGAAAATCCACTTACTCCTAATTGGTTTACTGTCAGGAGACAAGTTTGCCAATTTTCGAGTATGATTGCTGAGGATAGATTCTATTTCGCTATTTATAGCTTCTTTCCATATTTGTGCTTCTGAGGTAGATATAGTTTCTTTAAATGTTTGAGGTTGCTTTTAATAGCATATGCTATGAAATCTGGATCAAAAGATTTAGAGATTCTTGTTCTCTGAATTCTTCTTGGTTTAACTTCTGCATTAACAATTGGTTCCTTGGGGCGTCGTCCCTGAACGGCATCTCGTGTGTTCTTTTTCAGAGTCTTATCTTTTTCCCGTTTGTATGGAAATATGTCATAAAAGAACACAACATCTTTAGATTTGATAATCATGTTTATATGAATATCTGGTATTTCTGATTTATGTATTAAAATCTATAGGTACTGCTAATCAAGGCATAGCCACAAATATGCAGTCCATTGTTCGTGCTCCCAACTTAGTCTTTTAGGCAGTGCTGCTAGTACCTTTGCAAGGCACCCCCACATTTTGAGATAATGATAGGAAGGTGCCTTTTCATGCTATAACTCAAATGGTATAAGACCATATTTCTTATGGGATACTCTATATAGAATATAATTTGCAGTTAAATATATAGAATAAAATTTGCAGCTAATAGAGCTCCCCCCACAAGTTATGTGGAGCTCTAAAACTTACGAGCATGGAATTGACCATCTCTTTTAAAGTTCTGTTCTTCCGTTCAACAATCCAATTTTGCTAAGGAGTAAATGGTGCTGTAGTTTGATAAATTATACCAAATTTAGCACATAACTCACTAAAGTCATTTGATTCATATTCTCTACCTCAATCGGATTTTAGAATCTTTATATTCTTGTTGAGTTGATTCTCAACTTCGGCTTTATATGTTAGAAACATATTCATTACATCATCCTTACTGCCTAGAAGATACACATAACAACATCTTGTACATCCATCAATAAAATTAATAAAATATTTTTCCTGCCTCTTGTTGGTGCAAATTTCAAGTCACACAAGTCGCTATGAATTAACCCTAAAAGTTCAATATTTCGATCAATTGAGTGAAATGAACTTTTTACGAAGTTGGCTTCAACATAAATCTCACACTTGTGAATTTGTTTCAAATTGAGTTTAGAAATATATCCTAAATTAGACAAGTTTTGGAAGGACTTGTAATTTATATGCCCTAATGTAGCATGCCATAAAATAAGAGACTCAAGCAAATAAATATAAGATATTCCTTTATTTATGAGCGTTGGGTACAGATACATGGACTTTTTGTCCATTACAGCAACATTGGCCTTGAATAGGCCATTAATAAGATAACTCTTACCCACATACATCCCACCCCTAGTAAGTACTAACTTATCTGATTCGAAAACTATTCTAAAATCTTTCTTACTAATGATTGATCCAATGATTAAGTTCTTGCGAATATCTGAAACATGTAATAAATCGTTCAGAGTGAGCTTCATCCCAAATATCCACTTTAGGATGACCTTTCTTTTTTCCTCGACCTTAGAAACGGCTGAGTTGCTCATGAAGAGTTGTTCATCATTCTTTAGTTTTTGATAATAAGAGAATAATAATTTCTCAGAGCAGATGTGCCGAGTAGACCCAGTGTCTACTCACCAATCCTTATTATTGGTTGTCAGATTCATCTCTAACGCCATAGCTGATAGGCTTGGAGACACATGGTTGGTCAGGTTTGCCTGTGGATGGTTCTTCTTGCTCTTTTTGGGACAACTGCGATATTTATTCGCCTTGTGTCCCTCTTTATTGTAGATGTAGCAAGTTCTTTTGAAGCTCCTATGTTCGCCTTCTTGGTCCTTGCCTTTGTACTCTTGGGCAGTCTTCTTTCACTTTAAGTCTTTGTAAGTAGACGCTTTTCCCTTTAAGTCTTCAAGCACATTGGCCTTGAATTAATAGGAGTTCTTGTTGCTTCTTTTCTCGGACTTATGGTTGTCCTCTTCAATCTGAAATCTCACAATGAGATCTTCCAACTTCAGCTCCTTGAGCTTGTTCTTCAAGTAGTTCTTGAAATCTCTCCACACAGGTGGGAGTTTCTCCACGATAGTAGCAACTTAAAAGTTTCAGGTAGAATCATACCTTCAGTTTCTATCTCGTGTAAGATAAGTTGAAATTTTTGCATTTGACTGATCACATTCTTACTGTCCACCATTTTGCACTCCAAAAATCCTCCTACGATGAACTTCTTGGTACTGGCATCTTCAGTCTTGTACTTCTTATCAAGACTTGTCCATAACTTCTTTGCCATTGTGAAAGGACTATGGACATTGTAAAAAGAGTCATCCAGTCCGTTTAAGATATAGTTACAGTAATGGAAGTCACCTTGCATCTATGCATCAACTGCGATGACCGATTCCCGATCAGTTCTGGGTTCCCATGGATTCTCTTGCAGGAATTTGGCCAAATTCAGAGTGGTCAAGTAGCAGAGCATCTTCTGTTACCACCTCTTGAATTCAGTGCCATCAAATTTTCCTGGCTTCTCCGGCTTCGGGTTAGGAAATGGAGCAAGCACAATCATATGTTGAATTTGCATGTTTAGTGCCTTACTGGTACTATCTTAATTAGCCTCAGACATTTTCTGCAATTTAAATAGAACAAAAGTAAGTAACTTCAAGAATGCTAATTGTCTTAAGATTATTGTTACCAGGATAGACCTGACACTAATCAATGTCACTGATCTAATTGGCCAAATTGATTAATTTCCGGTGGGAGGTTTTTCGTTCAGTAGAACGTTCTTTAATTACAAAACTACCTTTCAATTACCTTCATTGGTTAAACACTAATTAGACTAGCATTAGTTAGTCTCAATATACTGTAATATTTATGAGCATAAATATTACAGTATAATCCCAGTACAAAGAACGTTAGTTCACTTATATAACAATTGGAGTGACGTACGTATGTAGCGAATCTCCTTAAGACATTAGGTCCCCCACTACGGTGCTAACAGGTTACTGGACACTGGTCTCCTAAGATAAAACACTCCTTCAGGGTATTTGGATAGCACTACCAAATCACCGTACGGTCGAACCGTAGTTAATTAGTACCTTCACAGGATTTCAATGCAGCAGGATGAAGATAAATTACAGGGAGAATATTTGCCTTAACTTTGAAGGATTATCCACTGTAGAGAAAGGAAGGAGAGAAGAATTAATGTCTTAGGAAGACAAAAATCAAACAACAATTCTATTTAAGAATCTGTTGAATTTTCTAAGCCTTCTTTCAGAACAAACCATTTCTTGCTTCAGAATCTTCTTTAGCACTCTGATCTTCAGTCTGACTCTTTTCAGAACTGATCGTCAGTGTAAAGAAAGAGGGGAGAAAATAATTTCTGTGTCTTTAGAATCACAAAAAAGAGTGCTATTTATACCTTTATAGGGGCAGAACTAAGCACTTTAAAGCATGTGTTTTATGAAATCAGTGTAATATATGTATGCTAATGTTCCCTCGATACTTCCGTTATAGCATTGGATCAACGAGTCGAATTCACAGGGACGGGACGCGATAGAAGCATTAACAGCCTTCGTTCACGTGTTATGTTAACAAGTTCTGCTTTGTTAAAGAATCAAAAAATAAAAGAAAAGAAATTCAGAAGTGATAATGGAGAAGGTGTTGAAATCGGTGAAGTAAAAATAAAAGAGAAATGGTTTTGAAAACAAAAAGAAAATGAAACAAAGATGAACTAAGAAGTTAGTGAAAACAATAACGAAAATGATAAAAGTGTTTGAAATTGATTTTTAAAACAAGATAAAAGAAAACTCATCGCTACTAAGTACTAATTACTCCACTAATCATGCTAACATCTTAGTGATAGTTGCCTTATATGGATCCTTGACCATCACTAGTCCTTAGTTTCAAGAGACGATACAAAGCATGGCTCATAAGATTGTTCCTCTACATTCAAACTGTTGGCCCAGAGGCCTTCCACTCTAGTTTTGTTGATGATTAACTCATGTAGTTATGTTTACTAATATTCTTATGATGTTTAGTTTCAGATACTTAACCAAGATATTAGTAGGTGATTAGCTTCAACAAAGGTGTTTTGGAGCTTTTCACATGGTGATTCAAGAGCCCGAGCGTCAAAGTTCATATCTAGCACTCGTTGGAGTCAAGATTGGTGGATCATGTTTGGATCGAGTCGGCTTGAAGACGGAGTTCGTCAAGGAGACCTCGGTACATAGTTTAGTTTATGTTTTAGATCCATTAGTTAAAGATTAGATAGTGTGATATGCTCAAGTTCACAACACACACTCGTTTCATGTTTGGTTTTCGGTTTTGGTTTAACCGATCTTGGTTTTCATGAATAGATAGAATCAACAAGTTTACATGGTTTAATGTATATTAGATTTGTTCTATATACATCTATGCTTCAACTATTTAAACAAACTTAGTTTGATAGTCTATTTCATAAGTTTGGTGTTTTGGTATTTTAACAAAACATATTTTTGGATTTAAAGTCAAAAACATTTATATATATATATATATATATATATATATATATATATATATATATATATATATATATATATATATATATTATATATATGTGTGTGTGTGTCTTTTATGTATATTGGATTATATCCATATACAACTTGCTTTAAGTTGTTTTAATATCATGTTTTTGTATTTGGATGAGTTTTGGACAAAACAAATTTTCAATTCAAAAATCCAAGTTTTGGAAAATACGGATTTTGGTTTTCGGCAAAATTTTCATAACACAAAAATGGTTCAAATTATTTGAAATATGTGTTGAATTTTTCCGCACATGTTTGTATATCAAAGTATTATACTAAAACCATTTTTGTAGATTTTTTAGAGATTTTATGGGATTTATTTTGTATTTAAAAACCTAGTTTTCTGATCCCTTAAAAACCCTGCCAGGCCCTAGTGGTCGACCGACCGGTCGACCGGATCAGGAGCCGGTCGACTGGAGCGGTCGACCGGACGTGCACAAGAACGTGCACAGGCCATGTCAGCTGGTCGGTCGACCAAGCGGTCGACCGACTGAAGGCAACCCAGTCTCGGGTTGCCCGGTCGACCGGGCGGTCGACCGGCCAGAGAGCCGTTGCTCTCTGGTTTAGAGCCCGGTCGACCGGAAGGCTCAACGGTCAAAAATTTGACCGTTGGCGGTCGACCGGCCGGTCGATCGGAAGGCCAATTTTAGCCTAGTCAGCAGCCAACGGGCAAATCTATTTTGGGCCTATTTATACCCTATCTCTTGGTTGTTTTGTGTAAGATTTTTAAGAAGAAAAATTTCATACTTTTCAAGTGTTTTCCAGCAAAAAGTTTTGGGTTCAAAATTCTTAATCTCTATTTATTTTTAAAGTGTTTTTATTTCAAAGAAAATAGTCTTTTGGGAATTGGTTTTTGGTCTAAAAATTCTATACCTATTTGGAGATTCCCAAGTGATTTTCTTTGTTCAAAACACTTTGTTTTTCCACACTTGAGCTTATCATTCTATCCTTTCTATAGGATCAATGTTTTGTAGAAAAGATTTGTTGTGGTCTTTTGATCACTAAGTTGTAAACCCTCCTACTTTGTGCTATCCCTCTTGGGTAGAGATTGATTTGTGGAGTGGTGGCTTTGTGTCCTATCCCTCTAGTGAGAGGTTGATTGGTTGTGTGGTTTTGTGCCCATCCCTCAAGTTGTGAGGTGATCGATTTGTGGTGGCTTTGTGCCTAGCATCTAAGTGTAGAGGTTATTTTGGTTGAGAGAGGAGTTGTGTACTCCATATTGTAATTGCCCCAAATCCTCAGTGGAGGTTCCGTGTGTGGGAGTCCTTTGTGGACGAGTTAGTGGAAATCCTTCTGTGTGAAGGCGGGGACGTAGAGCTGGGTGCTCGAACCTCGAAACAAATCTCAGTGTTTGCGTTTAATCCATTGGCTCTAACTCTCTCTCTTTACTATTGTGCCTTGCATCATTCATATTGTCATATATCCATTATATGCTTGGTTTGTTTGTGTGTGCCTCACTTGTGCTTAACCACGAGAGCTTCATATAGCGCCTCAACTCTTATTCAGAGGAATCAAGAGGAGTTAGTCCAGAGCCCCTCACCGGAAATTCGGCTACACTCGTTGGTTGCATTAAGTGTTGTTGCAATTAAGTTTTAATTTCCGCATTTAGTTCATTAGATTAGCAGTACACCTATTCACCCCCTAGGTGTACTTTCAATTGGTATCAGAGCCTACACTCCTGATATTTGGTTTAACCACCTAGGAGTGTGATTTTGGTTAGCTAACTATCATTTGCATTTGCATTTGCACACATATAGTTTGCACTCATGGATAGCCCTCCCATGTTTATCTTTAGACTTCATATATGGAAGGTTATGATGAGTTGTCATTTAAAAGCCCTAGGTTATAAAGTTTACCTTGCCATTACCAAGAAATCCTACCTTAGTGATAGCAGGCATATAGGGGCCAATGACTAGCCCTAAAGGCACTTAGAGCATCTCTTCATAAAGAATATTTACATGTGTTTTCTCACTATGATTCAGCTTTTGCAGTATGGAGCATTTTGACTTCTCCCGAGCTATCAACGCTTATCAATAAGAAGAGGAGATCTAGGAGAGACGAGTCCGATGAACGTTGCTTCATGGTCCAAGGGAATGACTCCCTTGAGGTACAATCAGAAACTCAACTAGATGCTAGCACTAGTTCCTATTGCGATGAGTGTTTAGAGGCACAAGCCATGAATGATGAACTTGCTAAAAATTATGAAAATTTGATTTCAAAATATAAACTTTTGAAAAAGGAAAGTCTTGGTTTAATAGAAGAAAATAAAAATTTATCTTCTAGGCTTGAGATTGTTTTGCAAGAAAGGGATGAGATTTCAAGTGAAAGTGATTCGCTTAAATCTCAACTTGATCTTGCACTTAATGAAAACAAAATTTTGAAAAGTAAAGTTGATTGTGAATATGTTTTGAAGAAAAATGAGGATTTAACTTCAAAACTTGATTTTGTATTAAAAGAAAATAATTCTTTGAAAAATAAAATAAATTTGATTTCACAAGAATTGAATAATTGTTTAAAGAAAAATGTTTCATTGAAAAATGATTTAGATTCTCATATTTGCCATGCTAGTGTAGCTTCACATCCTAGCTTACCTATTGCATGCACCTCTTCTATAATTGAAAATGATATATCTATGCTTAAGAAGAGTATTGATTGTTTGGGCTCCACTTTGAGCCATTGTGCTTTGAACCATACACGTTTGGAATCTATGTTTCGAAAGAAACAAGTTTCATCTTTGCATGCACACAAACCACGACATACACATGCTTCCCACGTTCACTCTCATAACATGATGTATGCTCATGTGTACATTTGTACACATTGTGGACGTAAGGGCCACCTTGCTAAGTTTTGCTATGAACGTATACATGATTCAAATTTAGCAACTAAATTTGTTTAGGTTAGGAAAGAAGCTAACCCCCATGGACCCAAAAGAGTGTGGGTACCAAAGACCACCCCTATTGTATTTGATGTAGGTATGGGCTCTCGCATGACGTGAGAGTGATGGTGCCTTGAAGTGGATGCGTTCTGAGCTTAAAGAGGACAATTGGATGCATCACTTTCAAGGGAAGTTTGGTGGGAGGACCACCTTGTTTTGGAGATATGAAAAGTTGCCCTCATGGTTTTGGTAACAATCTCTTACTTCTCATTTATTGTTTACATGCTTTTCATATCATTGATTTTAGCATGTTTTAATGTTCATTATGCCATATGCCATGTTTATTAGAATAGTGATATACATGATTAGTAATTGAGGCACTCATGTTTTATATGAATTTATATCATTGTGTTCTCACATTTATTTTAACTAATGTGTATGTCCTAGATCTATGCATGTGCATGTACATAATGATCATATGTATGTTTATGAGTTTTTGTTTTGATGCTTCATGTTTTGATTACATATTTGGATGTTAGTTTTCATTAAAACATAGATATATACTTGTATAACTAGTGAGCCACAAATAGACTATTATATTTTTGTGCTTGAACGCTCATTTGTACCCATTAGATGTACTAGTATAGCCTAGTTTTGATGATTCATGCATTTGACTTGTATTCCCATATTGTACATGTTTTTCATGTTTATATGTTTAACTTCATGTATATGTTTGTTTTGTCCAAACTAATTGTTATACATATACATCCTTGAGCCACTTGCCTTCATGCATACACTTTTGTGGACTCTGTTTTGGATATGTATGTATACTTTAGTTTGTACATGACATACATATACCTTGAAGGAATTCTAGTTTTGATGATTTTCATGTTTTGATAAGGAATTTCATAATTGAGCTAAATTGAGTATTTTTATGATTATGTTTTTCACATAACTTGTACACTCATATTATTTGATGTTTTCTCATGATTTTATTTTCATGAGTACAATTTGTGCTATATAGATTTTGAGTGTTTGGTGATCATGTGATCTACATGTTTTTCATGAAATATATTTTTATTTTATTCTTTGCTTGAAGGATTTCGTACTAGTTTACAAATTTTTCTTATAACTAGTTCGTATTCTTCATTATGGTAGAGCTTTTCAAACATACTATATTTTCAAACTTATTTTGAAAACCCTACCCATTAAAGGGCGGTTGGTTGGGTGACCATGCCTTGTATGCTTATTATTGAAAATCCTTTTAAACATGTGCATGAAATGGGTGGAAGGTAATATGAGTTATACACTTGATCTTATTGTGTTTCAATTGGTATCATTGGATTTTTTCAATTGGTATCACTATTGATATTTTTTTTTTATACTCATATATGTTTTTATATATGTATGCTTCAATTTCAAATAGTATCAATTTCTATTGGTATCTAATTTTTCATACATATATATATGCTTTATTTGTGCTTACTATATCCCTATATCCTTGAGCACAAATTTTAGTTATGCTAAGCTTGATTTCAAATGACTATTATATTTCAATTGATTATATTTCAATTGGTATCTTATACAAGCTTATGCATCATTTTATTTGGTATTTCATAAAGGGGGAGAAAATTCATATTTCACCTTTTAATTGGTTTTGTTTACCTTTGATATTTTACTCCCACACTTTATGCTGAAATATGATTAAAAAAATGATATTGATTATTTTTGGTATCATATGTTTTTAATGAAAAATTACTTTTAATTGGTACTAATCTTTACATATTGGATCAAGATTACCTATAAGTTTACTTACAATTGGTATATATTAAAAATATTTATTTTATGTACCATATTATGTACTTTCAATTGGTATATTTCATTGATATCATGATGCACTAAATTGATATATTTTTTTGCTTACAATTGGTATCATAATGTTTTGATTAGATTTCACTCCTCATTGATTTTTTTTTGTTTTGTTTAAGACAAAAAGGGAGAGAATATTGTTTTTCTTTGACCCCTTTGTTGATGATTGACAAAAAGGGGGAGAAGTATTTGAGTTTATATGCATGTTTATTGTATGAGTTTATATGCATGTTTATTGTTTAGTGATTATCTTTCCAATTGGTATCAAGAATTTTGTTTTATTGATTGGTATCAAGAGGCTTTGATTGGTATTAAGATGTTTATTGTTTAGTGATTATCTTTTCAATTGGTATCAAGAATTTTGTTTAATGATTGGTATCAAGAGGCATCGATTGGTATCAAGAGCTTAAGTTTTTTCATTGAAATTTTTATTAGTATTAAAAGCAATTATTTAAGAACATGTTTATTTTAAAAAGAAAAAGGAATTTATTTTAAAAGTTTGATATCAAGAGCATGTTTATTTCATGTTTGGTATCAAGAACATGTTCATTTCATTATTTTTATGCATGTTAATGCATATCCATGTTTAGTATTCATTGCATATATTTATTGTTTATTGCTATGCATGAGTTAAGGGGGAGCTTCTTTGAAGCTTAACTTTAATCCATGCATATATAACTCCATGAGTTTTATCATCATCAAAAAGGGGGAGATTGTTGGCCCAGAGGCCTTCCACTCTAGTTTTGATAATGATTAACTCATATAGTTATGTTTACTAATATTCTTGTGATGTTTAGTTTCAGATACTTAACCAAGATATTAGTAGGTGATTAGCTTCAACAAAGGTGTTTTGGAGCTTTTCACATGGTGATTCAAGAGCCCGAGCGTCAAAGTTCATATCTAGCACTCGTTGGAGTCAAGCTCGGTGGATCAGGTTTGGATCGAGTCGGCTTGAAGATGGAATTCGTTAAGTAGACCTCGGTACAGAGTTTAGTTTATGTTTTAGATCTATTTGTTAAAGATTAATAGTGTGATATGCTCAAGTTCACAACACACACACACGTTTCATATTTTGGTTTCGGTTTTAGTTTAATCGATCTTGGTTTTCATGAATAGATAGAATCAACAAGTTTATATGATTTAATGTATATTAGATTTGTTCTATATACATCTATGCTTCAACTATTTAAACAAACTTAGTTTGATAGTCTATTTCATAAGTTTGATGTTTTGGTATTTTAACAAAACATATTTTTAGATTTAAAGTCAAAAACATTGATATAAATATATATATATATATATATATATATATATATATATATATATATATATATATATATATCTATATATATATCTTTCATGTATATTAGATTATATCTATATACAATATGCTTCAAGTTATTTCAATATCATGTTTTTGTATTTGGATGAGTTTTGGACAAAACGAATTTTCAATTCAAAAATTCAAGTTTTGGAAAATGCGGATTTTGGTTTTCTGCAAAATTTCCATAACACAAAAATGGTTCAAATTGTTTGAAATATGTGTTGAATTTTTTCACATATGTTTGTATATCAAAGTATTATACTAAAACTATTTTTGTAGATTTTTTTAGAGATTTTATGGGATTTATTTTGTATTAAAAACCTTGTTTTCTGATCCCTTAAAAACCCTGCCAGGCCCTGGCGGTCGACCGACCAGTCGTCGGGCCAGGAGCCGGTCGACCGGAGCGGTCGACCGGACGTGCACAAGAACGTGCACAGGCCATGTCAATTGGCCGGTCGACCGACTGAAGGCAACCCACTCTCGGGTTGCCCCGGTCGACCGGGCGGTTGACCGGCCAGAGAGACGTTGCGCTCTGGTTCAGAGCCCGGTCGACCGGGCGGTCGACCGGAAGGCTCAACGGTCAAAAATTTGATCGTTGGCCGGTCAACCGGCTGGTCGACCGGAAGGCCAATTCTGGCCTAGTCAGCAGCCAACGGGCAAATCTGTTTTGGGCCTATTTATGTCCCATCACTTGGCTGTTTTGTGTAAGATTTTTAAGGAGAAAAATTTCATACTTTTCAAGTGTTTTCCAGCAAAAACTTTTGAGTTCAAAATTCTTAATCTCTATTTGTTTTTAAAGTGTTTTTATTTCAAAGAAAATAGTCTTTTGGGAATTAATTTTTGGTCTAAAAATTCTATACCTATTTGGAGATTTCCCAAGTGATTTTCTTTGTTCAAAATACTTTGTTTTTCGACACTTGAGCTTATCATTCTATCCTTTCTATAGGATCATTGTTTTTGTGGAAATGATTTGTTTGTGGTCTTTTGATCACTAAGTTGTAAACCCTCCTACTTTCTACTATCCCTCTTGGGTAGAGGTTGATTTGTGGAGTGGTGGCTTTGTGCCCTATCCCTCTAGTGAGAGGTTGATTGGTTGTGTGGCTTTGTGCCCATCCCTCAAGTTGTGAGGTGATCGATTTGTGGTGGCTTTGTGCCTAGCCTCTAAGTGTAGAGGTTGTTTTGGTTGAGAGAGGAGTTGTGTACTCCATATTGTAATTGCCCCAAATCCTCAGTGGAGGTTCTCTGTGTGGGAGTCCTTTGTGGATGAGTTAGTGGAAATCCTTCTGTGTGAAGACGGGGACGTAAAGCTGGGTGCTCGAACCTCGAAACAAATCTCGGTGTTTGCGTTTGATCCATTGACTCTAACTCTCTCTCTTTACTATTGTGCCTTGCATCATTCATATTGTCATATATCCATTATATGCTTGGTTTGTTTGTGTGTGCCTCACTTGTGCTTAACCACGAGAGCTTCATATAGCGCCTCAACTCTTATTCAGAGGAATCAAAAGGAGTTAGTCCAGAGCCCCTCACCGGGAATTTGGCTACACTCGTTGGTTGCATTAAGTGTTGTTGCAATTAAGTTTTAATTTCCACATTTAGTTCATTAGATTAGCCGTACACCTATTCACCCCCCTTTAGGTGTGCTTTCACAAACAACACATCCACACCACACAACAAGTTGCAATTTACTACTAAATCATTAAAACCGGTTACCGATTAAAGGTGAGCATAAAATAAAGAAGACACTGCAAGTTAGCAAGTTAGTGGGTTAGATGTTAGAAATGTTAGAATGTTAGAATCTATTGTCATGAGCCATCAATGGCTCTTGCAAGAGCAAGGCCTTGTAGAGGCTATTAGATTCATGTGGATTATCGAGTAAGTGATTAGATGGTTAGTGGTTAGTAGTTAGATTGTCATGAGAAGAAAAATTAGCTAAGTATTATGTAGAGATGGAGAAGATTACAATGGAGAAGAAAGGAGACACCTTTACATAAATTGTCATTATCTATCACATCAATCTTTCTCTGAATCTCTCAGCCCTAATACATGATCTAAAAACGAAATGAAAATGCAAAAAAAAGAAAAGAAAAGAAGAACACCTACACTAACCTACACTAAAAGAGAGAAAACCTAGCATATTTCGCAATCTGCTTTCATTTTGGGTCTCTACAGTGATATTTATAAGTAAAAGGGCTTCTAGAAGATGAGACGAGGCCATGCGTCAAAAATCGACGCGTGGCTCGCCAATATAGTCGCGAAAATGCGGCCATAGCGTGTTTTCACCAAAAAACCAGGGACTTAGGTCCCTGGTTTTGGCGAGCAGCTTTGCCTTGCTTCGGGGACCTTCCAGATATGCTCAGATTCATTTATTTGTGTCCAGAATTTCGTCAGACACCCACCAACGTTTAGATTCAATGTATCTTTTAGAAAATCTCAAACTTAGCCTCTAAGAAATTCAGATTTAATTACCCAAAAATGGTACTTCTTTACCCCTAGACTCTTGCTTATCTGCAAAATAGACCAAAATACAGTTTAGGAAATATATTTTATTCATAAATCGGTAGGAGAATGCCATATAATAATGCAGAATTGTAGACTAATCACACCCCCACACTTATCTTTTACTCGTCTCGAGCAAAACAAGAAAATAAAAAACTATACTACAACAAATATTATTGCACCACTTTCGCAGGTGACACGATTGCACTGAGCGTGTGCAACAAGCCGTTAAAACCTCTAGGTTACCCCTAGAGGAGGAGTTTTATCTCCAGAGCGTTTTCAGCGGATTGCACCCACAAAATCCATAAAGAAAGAAAACAAATGTTAGTATTTTGAAAATGCATTTTAAAAGAGAGACAAGTGTTCAAAATATTTTTGCAAAAATATAAGCGATCTAAGGTCATAAGTCTACCAAAAATTATTATCCCTTAAACTTAGTTTATATGCAAGATCTTGTAATCAAGTAAGATAAGAATTCAAAATTAGATTGAATATTTTATACTTCATAAAACCGAGATAATATGCACTTTATGATAGTGAAGATTTTTGGGATTTCAACTCCAACCATCAAGTCATTTATATATATATATATATATCTTTTTTCTTCCCTTAGTTTTCTTAGGCTTTCTAGTTTACCCGGGTAATGAGCCTTTAACCAATGACTTACAGACCAGACGGTGTTAGGGCACGATGAGAAAACATCCATCGAGTTTATAGACTCGAGTAAACAAGACCACAAAACAAAGGGGGATTATTTATTTCTTATGACTACTTTTAGGCGTGAATAATCATGCTTCTTGAGGTATAGTTATCCAGCTTAATAAGTGATTTTTTTCATATATTTTTTCTTTTTATTTATTTTTGTTTTATAACATTTTAGGTCTTTGTTTTCATCCCAAAAATGTGTAAGTGTGAAGTGCATACTATCTAAGGTAAAAAATTTATAATAAAATTATCTCTCCATTTTATCTTACTTAACTTATAATTTTAAACAAGAATCATTATTTCGACTAGTTTAAGATGTCATAATTAAGGCTTCCTTAATTTCTATGATCACCTTAATTTTCTTAAAAATAGATCATAACTTTGTCTCTTGTTTCAAAATTTTTTTTAAGAAAAAGAAAAATCCTATACAAAGGGAAAATTTTTAAAAATATCTTAAAAGAAGTGAAAAAGAAAGAAAATCTAAAAAACTCTATGCTAGTAAACCTTCCCCTCACTTATCTAATGCATTGTCCTCAATGCGTCGTGAATGTATGTATGCATGAAACAAATAGAGAGGTAAGAAAAAATCACCTCAAGGTGGTGGTTCCGGTGGTGAACTGCTTGGTCCACGAAATGCGGCTCAACCCAATTTGCGTGGAGTTTGGAGGAACCCACCAGAGACCTCTATAATGCAACTCACTAAAATGATGTATATATGAATAATTTTTATTAAGAAATTCACCCCATCTAATTTTCAAAATTTCAAAATAATTTCAGAGCCAATTTTATCAACACCTTTGTCCCAAAATGGAGTATGATAAGATGGAATGATATATTTGGGATCACAAAGTACATGAACTTATACCAATTAAGGAAAGTGACTGAAGTCAAGTAAAGGTTCAAGAGTCAAAATTTGTTTAGAAAGTGGGTCCAAATCAAGAAGTTGAAATCCTATTTCACATTCATGTTTCCACAGTAGAATGTGACTCTTCAAGATTAGTGATTCAAGTTCAAAAATGATAGGTCTGAGAATCAAAACTGACTCTAAAATGTTGCTCAAATGAGTAGCAAAACAGGAGTCAATATTAATTCAGGAATTTGAACTGGATCACAAATTTGAGAATCTAGGTCCAATTCCTCATTAAGTTCAATTTTATAAAAATAAGAACTTGCCAATTTGTCAATAGGACTTTTAAAAGTATGAAATTGATCAAGTTCAATTTGTTGATCATAAATGATTGGTGCTTCAATTTCACGATGGACAGGCACAAGATCTAATACTGACTTGAGAAAAGGATTAAAATCAGGCAAAGGTACTGGAGTCAATATTGAATCAGGAAGTGAAATTGAATTACCAATTTGAGGTTCATGATCATATTGATTTTCAAGTTCAATTTCAGGAAAGGGATAACTTGCTAAAATGTCAATGTGGTTTTCAAAATTTTGTGTTTGGTCAAGTTCAAATGGGTGTGCTGAAATTAAACTTGATTTTCAAAACAACATGATTCCATATCTAGATTGATAGAGTTAGAGATATCGGGATTGGTCAAAGGTTGATAAGAGTTAGTTTCTTCATTCCTATGAATGTTTTCCAATTGACTCTGTTGTGCTTCTAATCTATCAATAGACTGGGTAAAATATTTTTGAAATTATTATGAGGTCTCATGCAAGATTTCTATATTCTTTTCTAAATATGATTTTTCTTCTAGTGGATGCTCTAGAAAGGGAGCGTATGAATCTTGATTTTGAAAAATTTGTGAAGATTGTGACTCCAACATGTTTTGAGATTGAGGCTCGACTCACGGCATTCCATACTCATTTTCAGGGCAGATGGTTGTTTATTTTGAATAGGTGGAACTAAGTATTAATCATTAAAATGTTGTGGAATTGATGAATTGAGCTTCTTTTGTTAGGACTCAAGCATGGCTTGTACAGCTTTATACTTTTTCCTAACTTGAATTTTTCTTCAATTTGTGGTTCTAGAAAAAGAGTATAGAAAGCAAAATCAGGGAATGAATATTGTGAAAATTGTGGACAAGGAGGTTGAAAATTTGACTCGGGGAGGTGAATCCCCATTGACTCTGTGAAGAGTGAAAATTATTTTAAAAATTATGTTCATAAGATTAGAGATATGGGTTGCATTGATTTGGATAAGTCCAACCCAGTATATTTTGTTGGTTCATATTGTAAAAACCCGGGTTGAAATTATGGGGTCGATGTGAAATATAAATTCATATTAGGATTGAAAGAATTGTTGTTGTTGAATTTCATTTCACAAACAATTACAAACAAAAAAGAAAAAGCAAATAACAAACAAAAATAAAGAAAATCAAAACCAAACCTATATTAGGGTTGACCTAGACCTAGACGACTTCTAACCGGTCGATTACCCGAGGGAGGTTGTTGTATGAATCCGACCACAAGCTTATTGGCCAGGTGGGGCAAAATATGGTAGGAGGTATCCATGCGTAAGCAATATGCCTTAATTATGTCGAACCACGGTATCTTCGAGGCGTAACTTCTTAATCCCAAACCTTAGATACCGATTTCAAAAGAGTATGATTCAAATAAGTTCTACCCTCGGTCAATCTCCTAATGAGTCCAAGATGTTCCTAAGGGCCAATATCTATCAATTTATATTAGGGCTTGGGTTGTGTGAGTGAGGAGGTTGTTTTCGGGCTAAGGAAGTGTGATGAAATCCTCACCTTATCTTGTATTGGGTTATACCCTTAAGTCCAATTCGCGCAACTGTGAAATATATACAAGAATATAACACAAAGGAGTAAATCACCCACGTGTTTGTCCTATGCTATATGCAATGCCATATGTACACCTCAGTCCAGATAACAACAACAAAACAAAATACAGTACATTAGAATTGAATTGACATGTGCCTAAATGTAAATATCTAAACCATATTAAAAACGTCCAAATACTGTATTTTAATTCTTTAATTTATTAGAATGTATAGGCAATCAAAGCAGAAAATTAGCATCAGAATAGATCAATATATGCAACTTGTAAGAACCCTACAAAAGATTAAGTCCAAATGCCACACAAATGTCACGTTTTTGCGGCTTTACTTGGGTTTTCGCAGCACAATTATGGAAGCAGGGTCCCTGCTTTCTAGAGCAGGGACATGCAAGCAAATGAAGAGTTCTACAATTTTCAGTTTCTGTAAAAATTAACCTGCACACTAAAATAGAGAAGAAAATATTAACAAAAACGTGAAAACAAAACCATTCCCGTTCCCTGGCAACGATGCCAAAATTTTATCAGGGAAGAACTAAGCACTATAAAACATGTGTTTTATGAAATCAATATAATTATATGTGTGCTAATGCTCCCTCGATATTCCGTTATAGCATTGGCTCAATGGGATAAATCCACAGGGATGGGAGGCGATAGAAGCATTAACAGTCTTTGTTCATGTGTTCTGTTAAGAAGTTCTTCTTTGTTAAAGAATGAGAAAAATAAAAAAAAATTTAGAAGTGATAGATCGAGAAGGCGTTGAAATCAGTGAGATAAAAATAAAAGAGAAATGATTTTGAAAAAAAAGAAGATGAACTAAGAAGTTGGTGAAAACAATGAAGAAAATGATAAAAGATTTAAAATTGATTTTTAAAATAAGATAAAAGAAAACTCATGGCTTCTAACTACTAATTGCTCCTCTAATCATGCTAACCTATTAGTGATAGTTGCCTCACATGGATCCTTGGCCATCACTAGTCTTTGGCTTCAAGAGACGATATAAAGCATGGCTCATAAGATTGCTCTTCTACATTCAAACAACACATTCATACCACACAACAAGTTATAATGTACTATTAAATCATCAAAATTTGTTAGAGTGACAAGAAATAAAGAAGACATTGCAAGTTAGCAAGTTAGTGGGTTAGATGTTAGAAATGTTAGAATGTTAGAGTCTATCATCATGAGCCATCAATGGCTCTTGCAAGAGCAAGGCCTTGTAGAGGCTACTAAATTCATGTGGATTATCAAGTAAATGATTAGATGGTTAGTGGTTAGTAGTTAGATTGTCATGTGGAGAAAAATTAGTTAAGCATCATGTATAAGATGGAGAAGATTGCAATGGAAAAGAAAGGAGACACCTTTATATAGGTTGTCACCATCTTACATCAATCTCTCTCTTTCTCACTCTGAATTTCTCATCCATAATACATGATATAAAAATGAAATGAAAATGCAAAAGAAAAAAAAGAAAAGAAGAACACCTACGCTAGCCTATAATAAAAGAGAGAAAACCTAGCCTATTTCTCAATCTGCTATCGTTTCGGTTCTCTGCAGGAGTATTTATAGGTAAAAGGGGATTCGAGAAGACGAGACGAGGCCATGCATCAAAAATGATGCGTGGCCAATATTGCCGCGAAAATGCGGCGCGGCCATAGCTGCCTTTTTGCGCAAAACCTGGGACTTAGGTCCCTAGTTTTGGCGAGCGACTTAGCCTTACTTCGGGGATCTTCCAGATATGCTCAGATTTGATTATTTGTGTCCAGAATTCTATCAGACACCCGCCAACGTCTAGATTCAATGTATCTTCTAGAAACTCTCTAGGTTGGCCTCCAAGAAATTTGGATTTAATTACCCGAAAATAGGTTTAATTAAGCTCTTATTACACTTTGGCCCCTAGACTCTTGATTATCTGCAAAATAGACCAAAACACAGTTTAGGAATGATATTTTATTCAGAAATTGGTAGAAAAATGCGATATAATAATGCAGAATTGTAGACTAATCATACTCCTGGGAGTCCGTTGGAGGACAAATCTGTCATTTGGAGCCCGAGCGGTTGCAACAGTTATGTCTGAATCATTACAATTGTTCTTTCCAGACAGGAACCACTGCCGCGATTCCTTTCAACCATTGCATCGCAGCGGGCAGGTAGCAGAGTGGGTTGAGACCCGCTTGTACATCAAACCCGTGTGGCCTAGTTCAAAAAGAACCAGGCCTTCAATAAGAAGGTTAAGCAAAGGATTTTCCATAAAGGAGATTTGGTTTTAGCCGTCAGACGACCGATGATCATGATGCACAAAACCAAAGGCAAATTTCAGCCCAAATGGGAAGGACCGTTTGTGATAGAAATAGTCTATTCAAATGGAGCATGTCGCCTTATAACTTCAGACAGAGACGTACTCATGATGCCGATCAACGACAAGTTCCTAAAGAAGTATTATCCTTGATAAGGTCTTTTGTCATGATCAAGTTAACATTACACCTTTGATTACGACCTTCAGATCCAAGATATGTAGAAAGAGCGCTCCTCTCTTTCTCTAACGAGATCATACTACCATAAACCAGTTGACAGAGAGTCCCCGGGGAATGATAATCTTCAAATCGAGATCTCGCGAAATTCGTATCTACTTCTTTAATCCCCAACTCACCTATAGAGTGAAAACTCAGGGGAAGCATCGCGTTACTCAAAGTAACAAAATAATCCAACGCCTCTAATGGCTAAGGATATAGGAAAATGTTGGCCTTTAAGCCTAACATAAGTCCTCGATGACTCATCATGCTGAGGGGAATAGCATGGCTAGCCTGACTCAAACGTAGTTGGTAAAGGCATATCAAATCCGTTGACAGCTGAGGGTTTGCTAAAAATCCTAAGGGACCCGTTCCCATTTGATTCCCTCTCCAAAATCACTTACCAATTCCCGTCTATAGAATGGTAAGACCACATAGAAAGGTATTCATATCCCTGGCAAAATGACGAGTTTAACCTATTACGTTAACATTAAACCTCTGATAATGAGACTCTAGCGTACTCCCCTGTGGATAAAACTAACATCCCTGCGAATTTGGTCAACTTCTCCGGTGAATAAACTCTGCTTGTCATTTTCTTCAATAGAATGATAGGTCCACCCAAATTACTGTTATGTTCAAACACCTCTGATAGTAAATTAATCCTTATCAAGTTAACATCACACCTCTGAGAAGTTGCTTTACAAATCCCCATGAAGTTTTCTGACATATAATCTTTCATGAGATTAATATTTCTCAGCTCCCCAGCAAATCTCTAGTAGACTCTCTTTAAAGTCTATTATTTCCCACTCAGTCCCCGATGGACTTTCTTGGTTGTCATGTTTACAATACATCTCTGACAATTTCTTCCAAAAATATCCAAAGGAGATATCAATTTCCCAGGGAATTTATAATCAAATCCTATTTCCCCCCATGGGGTAATTCCTTTTACCGTTATGTCCAGCTTATCACCTCTGAACGGTAAAAATCCTGAGCTTGGTGGCTTCTCAATCGATTATGTCGAGTTTATCACCTCTAAATCGACAGATAACTAAGTCTCATCTTTCAGTCAGTAGGGACTATTCCTTGGCCATTATGTCCAGTTCGTCACCTCTGAATGGCAGGGCTTTGAGTCTAGCAATTACCAATCAGTTATGTCCAATTACCTCTGAACTGACGGATACCTAGATCTTCTTTCTTATAGTACTTCAACTGTCATATCCAGTTCACCACCTCTGAACAGATAAGTCCATAACTTTGTTTTCCTTCCCTCTATCAAGGTCAGGAGTTCTTGCTGTCATGTTAATACGACTACCTCTGAACAGTGAATTGTGAGCCTGATGTCTTTTAGTTCGTTATGTCCATATTACCTCTGAACCAACGGGTGCCCAGATCCAATTCACCCTTGCAGTCCCTAGTGGGCTAGCTGCTAAGTTAATGCGATTACCTCTGACAGCGGATTTGGAGCTTAGTGTGTCTTAGTCTATCATGTTCAGTATATTACCTCTGAATAGATGGGTCCATAAAATCGAATTCACCTTCATTTTGTCATCATGTCCAGATTATCACCTCTGAATGACAAAATTCTGAGCTTGGTGGCTTCTCAATCGGTTATATCCTGTTTATCAGCTCTGAACTGACAGATAGCCAAGTCTCCCATTTTTACTTAGTGTTATGTTCAGTTCGTCACCTCTGAATAGTAAACACTCCGAGTTTGGTAATTTCTAATCGGTTATGTCTAGTTTGTCACCTCTGAACCGATGAATATCCAATCTCATCTTTCCTTGTCATCATGTCCAGATTATCACCTCTGAATGACAAAATTTCGAGCTTGGTACCTTCTCAATCAGTTATGTCCAGTGTATCACCTCTGAACCGACAAATAGCCAAGTCTCCCTTTTTGCTTACTGTATGTCCAGTTCGTCACCTCTGAACAGTAAACACTCCGAGTTTGGTAATTTCTAAATCAGTTATGTCCAGTTTGTCACCTCTGAACCGATGAATATTCAGTCTCATCTTTCCTTGTCATCATGTCTAGTTTATCACCTCTGAATGACAAAATTCCAAGCTGTTGGCCCAAAGGCCCATCACTCTAGTTTTGATGATGATTAACTTATATAGTTATAGTACTAATGATCTTGTGTTTAATTAGTTTCAGATTTGTGATCAAGATCTTAGTAGTGTTTAGCTTCAACAAAAGATTTAAAGTTAAGTTTTGGAGCTAGCACGTGTTGATTGAAGAGCTTGTGCATCAAGACCACATCAAGTACTCAAGAGGAGTCTAGCTTTTTGGATCAAAGTTTGGACCAAGTCAAGAAGGAGAAGAAGACTTCAAGTGAAGACCTTCAAGAGAAGACTTGTGTCTAGGTTTATTTTTAGTAAGATTTTATTTTTGGATAAAATGTAAATGATATAATAGTTGGTGGATTGCTCAAGTATCATATACACTCACACACAAGATTTAGATGAGTTTTTATATGAGTTTTCATTTTGGAAAAATACCATTTTGATTTTTGGATTTTCATATATGCATATGTTTTAAACAAAACCATTTTAGTGCTTATTGTCAAAAACGTGGATATTTCATCATATATGTGTAGTGGATCATATCCATCCACACTAAGCTTCAAAAGTGTTTAAAATATCTTATGTTTGTATTTGGAGAAGTTTTGGAAAAATCAATTTGGAAAAATACGGATTTTGTTTTAAGCCAAAATTTTTAAGTCACAAAAATAGTTCAAATGTTTGTAACATGGTTTGATTTTTACTTAAACATGTTTGTATATCAAAGTATAATACGAAAATTATTTTTGTAGATTTTTTGTGGATTTATGGGATTTTATTGAAGGAAAAATAACAAGTCTTTAATCCCTAAAAAAATACTGTTTTGGCCTTCTGCTGGTCAACCGCACGGTCGACCGAGCCAGAGGTCGGTCGACCGAGCGGTCGACCGACGTGCACGAAACGTGCACGGCCAGGGCCAGTCAACTGCACGGTCGACCGCCAGAGAGTGTCTGCTCTCTGAAAATGGCCCGGTCTATCGGGCGGTCGACCGCTGGGCCATTGCCTAGAAGGCGGTCGGTCGGCCGGTCGACCGACCTTTGATTGGTCACTAATATTGCACATTTAATATCATATTCTCCTACTTATTATAGAATAAACTATGCTTTCTCCTAATTAGATGTTTAATTTATTTGCAAGCCCATTCCTAAGGTGAGTGAAGAGAAATGAGCCCAAAAGCCCATCAAATTTTGAATTAAATCTGAATTAATTTGAACTCAGTGATTCAGGGCAAATAAGATCAGTTCAGATCGGTTGAAAATCAGTTAGAACGAATCCCTACAAATCGATCGGTTGAAGCCAAAGATCAAAGGCCATTTCGTCAAAATCCCAGACTTAAACTGCAAATCTAGCTGAAGATAAAGACCAATCGAGAAACCGGGGAGCCCCATCAACAAGGTATGGCCACCTGGCCACACCCTGGCCGCGGAAACGAGGCCAAATCCGCGTTTTCGCGGCTTTGGTAAAGAGTTAGGGGGAGCGTTTGCTCCCCCTATCTTCATACGCTCCTATAGGTGGGTTTTTGCCTATAAATACTGGGATTTTCAAAGCCTCTAGGGGACGATTATGCAGAGATAGGAATTAGTCTAGTTTTCACTCTTTGTAGTATAGGTTTTATTTTCTTCTTATGTAATTTTAATTTGTATGTAAGCTTAGGTTAGATTGAGAGTCATGTAAGTAAGAGAGAGAGGCTTATGTTGAGAGTGACACCGATGTACCCTCCTTCTTTCTTCCATCGTTTCTGCAAGCAATAAAAGGTAATTGTTTTATGTTCGTCTTTAATTTGTTTTCTTCTTCTTCTTTCTACTTTACCTCTTTTGGTTTTGATGAGCATGCAAGTGAATCCAGAAGCATTAGTATAACAATGTTGTGTGAGTGCCAATGATAATTCATGGTGATGTTCTCCTCCTCAAGACTCCGTATCATTTCATGCTTGTTCGTCTTGATGATGTAATGCGACTGGGGACTGAGCTCGATCCTATGGCTTATGCATTGAACGCCTCCGAAGCAAGGTAGAACATGCAAGGGTTCCAGGTAAGTCATCAACCAAGCTAGGTAAGTATTTCTTATCTTCTTTCTTTTCATTTATTTCTTTAGTTTAAGTCACCAACACCCACTTCTTTCATCACTCCTTTTTCATTTCTTTGTAAATAATCATTCTCCATTTTTCTCCACCTACTCCATCTATCGCTTTCTTTCTAACTTTAACCTAACTCGTTTTCATTTTCATTTCTTAAAAAAGAATAACCTTCGTTTTTCTTCACGAAGATTTCAATACAAACCTTGAACGCTTCTATCGCTAACCCTCCTTGTGGATCATAGAATTGAGCACTTGCACTCTTTATTTTAAATTCTGAAATACTGTATTTTTGTGCAGGTTCAAGCTTCAATCAACCTTCCCAACGGTTGAAAAATTGACAGTTGGTGGTCGACCGACTGCAGTGCAGACTGCTGATTTGGACCCCACAGACTAGTTTCTTGATGCCTATAAATTGGGGTTCCCATGGACTGTTTTCTACAAAATTTTAAGTTTATTTTTGAACTAGTTTTTCCTACTCTATTAAATGTTTATCTCCACTTGTTTTAGAGCCAAATACTTTCATTCAAAAGGAGAGTCTATCAAGAGTTTTCAAAAGTGATTTCTTGTGTTTTCCACCACAACTTCAATCCTAGTTTTCTCACAAATACTTGAGCAATCCATTACTATATCAATCCTATAGGGATCTTTATTGTGAGAGGATTTTAGGTGATCAAAGTGTTGTGATCACCAAAGTGTTCATCATTGTACTTTAAGGAGGAGGACTTGCGGGTTCGCGTTGTTTCGGGTTCTAGTGAGAACTCGGTGTAGAGGTGCGGCCTCGGCAAGCTTGCATGCTTGCGTGTGTTTGTTCTTGCGGGAACAAGAGGGGGACTAGAGAGTCCAAAGGTGTTCTAGTGTGAACTCGCTTGTAGGTGTTGCGACACCGAGTGATCCGGTGGGATCGTTTTTAGTGGAAATCCTTCATAGTGTTGAAGGCGGGGACATGGAGCAAGTGTGCTCGAACCTCGAAACAATTCTCCCGTGCGATTGCTCATCTCTATCTCTCACTTGTCTTTATATCTTTCTTATGCTTATTGCTCATATCTTTGCTTGCTTGATATATTTGTGCTTATATTGTTATATGCTTGGGGATTGTTTGGTCACACTTGTATTCAACCAAGAGAGCCAAAGTGGCACCTCAACTCTTATCTAGAGGAATCTTAAGGAGTTAGTCCAGGGCCCTTCACGAGGAATCCGGCTACACTCTTAAGTTATACTTGGTGTGTTTAGCAAAAAATTTTTTTGTTTGCTTAAATCGTTTTAATTCTGCATTAATTCACTATTAGATTAGCTAGTCACCTATTCACCCCCCTCTAGGTGATTTCAATTAGTATCAGAGCCAAGTGCTCTTGATTTGGGTCTAATCACCTTGAGTTAAAGATCCTCATTTATAGCTAATCACAATATTTATACACACACACATGAATTTCATGTCACCTCCCATCTTTGACATTCTTAACATCTAAATTTGGAAGGTTAAGATGTCTATGTACCTCAAAGCCCAAGGCATTCATGTTTATTTTGCCACTATTAGAGATTCTTATTTTTTAAATGGCAAACATCTAGAGGCTAATGTAAAAGCGATCCATGCTTTAAAGAGTACCCTAAATGATGAATATTTATTTAGGGTTGCTAATCTTGATTCGACTTTTATAGTATGGAATGCTATTGTCTCCCTTGGTGAATAAGAACAATACTATGCGGGGAGTGACTCGGATGTTGGAAGTGAGGCTTCCAACGTATGCTATATGGTCTAAGGGAATAACCCCCTTGAGGTAAACTCCGAATCCGAGTTAGATGAGGATGTTAATATGCCATATGATGAACTTGCATCTTTTTGTCAACAACTCCTTGAAAAATATGATATGCTTAAAAAGAAAAATAAGAATTTGAAAAAGAAATATGACTCCATTTTAGAAGAAAATGATTCTTTTAAAAATAAAGTTGCATGCATTGTAAAGAAAATGAATTTTTGAAAAATGAGAACATTGCCTTGATTTCTAAATTGAATGATCTTTGTGAAAAAAATACTTCCTTAAAAGATAAAATTATTTTGGTAGAAAGGAAAAAGAAATCGCTTTGCATGAAAACACAACTTTGAAAAGAAAAATTGTTTTAAAAGAGAAGGAAAATGTTCCTAAAAAGAAAAAGATTGTTGATCATGCTTTTCTTGCCACTACCATTGATAAAAATGAATTAAAATTTTTAAAAAATAGAATTGATTGTTTGAGCTCAACTTTGAGCAATTGTGCATTTAACCATAAAAGATTGGAAACCTTGTTTCAAAAGAAACAAGCTCCACATGTTCATGCACATCACCCACAACATGCATATGCACACTTTGCACATCATGATCACACTCATACACATATGCATGCTAGAGTGTACAAGTGTACACATTGCGGCCGCAAAGGCCATTTAGCAAAATTTTGTTATGATAAGATAAATGTTATTAATTTTGCTAACAAAAATGTTTGGGTTCTAAATCATGCTAACCCCCGTGGACCCAACAGAAAATTGGTACCAAAATCCTCACCTTTTGTATTTGATGTAGATGCGGGCTCTCACAAAACGTGAGAGAGTTGGTGCCTTGATGGTGGATGTATGGGATCAAATGAACACTACATATTGATGCACCGCTATCAAGGAAGCTTTGGTGGGAAACCACTATATTTTGGAGAGTTAGAGTATAGTTCTTTAGTTTGGTAACTATCTCTAAACTCTATTAGTTTACATACTTTTATATTTGATGATCTTTAGCATGTTTTAGTTTTATGATTAAATAATCATGTTTTATACTTCATGTGGTAAATACTTGTTTAGATGTAGTTTTATCAAAACTTGTGTATATACATGTACAAGTAGTAAGAAACATTTGATTCATATACGTTTGCACTTCATTGTTCATTTGTACTCACTACATGCACATGTATAGCCTAGTTTGATGATTCTCTCATTTATACTTGTTTTGCCTATCTTTGTGCATGTTTACTTCATGTATATATAATTTTTATTCAAAACTAATAAATATACATGTATGCCTTTGAGTCACTTGCCTTCATGTAAATACTATTATAGACTCTTTTTTTATATTTGGGATATGTATGCATATTGTTAGTTTTGGATAAAAACATACATATGCCTGGAAGTTTGTTTTTAGATGAAAAATGAATTTTCATGATTTTCACATGTTTGATGTTTTGAGCTTTATTGCTTAGTTTTATGAAAATGCTATTCACATGTTGCTTGTGCACTCACACTTTATTTGTTTACTCATGACATTATTTTCATGAGAACTTCTGTGCTTTATAGATCTCGAGTGTCAACTCCTATGTATTTAGTATGTTTCATGATATATGATTGGTCGCTAATGTTGCATATTTAGTATCATATTTCCATACTTATCATAGAATAAAATCTGCATTGTCCTAATTAAATGTTTAATTATTTGCAGGCCCATTCCTTAAGGAGTGAAGATAAATGAGCCCAAAAGCCCACCAGAATTCTGAATTAAATAAGAATTAATTCGAGCTCAGTAAATCAGGGAAAAATCAAGAGGTTGAAAACCGGTTGAGAAGAATCCTCTCAGAATCGATCGGTTAAAGCTAAGAATCAAAGGCCATTTCATCACAATCCTGGACTCAAACGAGAAAATCAACTGAAGATAAATGCAGAAGAAAAACCCAGGGAGGCCCACCAACAGGGTGTGGCCACCTGGCCATGGCCACGTTTCCGCGGCTGTTTGAAAGTTGTTGGGGGGAGCGTTTGCTCCCCAAATCTTCCCGAGATTCTCCTCGTGTGGGTTTTGCCTATAAAAAGCCAGTATTTGCACTGAAAATGAGACGACCATGCAGAGATAGGATTTAGCCTAGTTTTCATTCTTTGTAGTTTAGTTTTTTCGTTTCTTTTTATGTAATTTGTATGTAAGCTTAGGTTAGATGAAGATTCATGTAAGTAAGAGAGAGAGGCTGATGTTGAGAGTGACATCGATGTGCCCTCCTCCTTTCTTCCATTGTTTCTGCAAGTAATAAAGGTAAATGTTTTTGTTTTATGTTCATATTTCCTTTTGTTTCCTTATTCCTCTTTCTACTTTACCTCTTTTGTTTTTGATGAGCTTGCAAGTGAATCCAGAAGTATAATGAGTGCCAACGATACTTCATGAAGACGTTCTCCTCCTCAAGATCCGTATCACTTCATTCTTGCAAGGCTTGATGATATAATGCGAACAGGGACTGAGCTCGATTTTATGACCTATGCGTTGAACGCCTCCAAAGCAAGGTAGAACATGCAAGGGTTTCCAAGTAAGTCATCAATCAAATTAGGTAAGTATTTCTTCAACCTTCTTTCTTTTCTTTTATTTCTTTAGTATAGATCACCACATCTCCCAAATCTTTCATCATTTCTTTTCCAACTCATGTGTACATAGTCGCTTTCTAATTCTCTCCACTTTCTTCATTCTACCGTTTTCTTTCTAACTTTAACATAATTCTTTTTCATTTTTTTATTTCTTAAAAACAAAGAAGAACTTTCGTTTTATTTTCATAGAGATTTCAATACAAAACTTTGAACGCTTCTATCGCTAACCCTCCTTGTGGATCACGACCCGCATAGCCACTTGCTATAGCGGTAAGAATTGAGCACTTGCATATCTTTATTGCTAAATCTGAAATTCTTTATTTTGTGTGCAGGTTTTGGCTCAATCAAATTTTGGCGCCGTTGCCGGGGAGGGTAACGTTTTTATTGAAATCTGATTTTTATTGAAAATTTTTTAGAACTAAAATGAACTTTCTTCTCTGTTGTAGGTTATAGGGCAAGCAAAGAAGGAAAATAAGATTGCAGCAACATATAAGTGGTCTTGGGCCTCTGCTCTAGAAAGCAGAGACCAAGTGCCCTTTGCTTTGCCGCGTTTTCGCGGCCAAAGCTGCGGATACGCGGCAAAAAGGAGTTGACTACTAAACAGGTTTTTTGCAGGGCTGCTTGTTTTGCAAATATATTGTCTTTTGCAAACTTTATTTTTTATATGCCATCACATAAGCTTGCTAATAAACCAACAGTAAAATACTTGTTAAAAAAGATAAAAAATTGATGAGACGTTTGCATTTTAGGCACGTGTCTTTTCAATTCATTTATTTTTACTGTTGAAGAGTGCTGGAGTAAGGTACGTTCGCATTGCATATAGAATAGGACTCATCTCTTGGTTGATTTACATCGCTTTGAGTGAATCTTATTTACATATCTTGTATACTTGCACAAACTGATCTTAAGGGCACCACCCATTAACAAGATAAGGTGGGGATTTAATCACCCTTCCTTGGCCCAAAAATCAGATTCCAAGCACTCACTAACCCAAGCCTAACTTAAAATGAGTAGACGTTGGCCCTAGGGACATCTCGGACTCAATTAGGAGATTATCCTAAGGGGGAAAGGTGTTGGAATTTGACTCCTGCCAAATCAGTATCTAGGAAAGGGATTAAGGGCCGAAAGCCCGAAGGTTGGTGGTTATTTAATTAAGGAACGTCTTTGACGGAAAACCTCCCACTAACCTTACCCTGACCTGGCTGATTAGCTTGTGGTCAAAGTCTGCATTATACCTCCCGTGGACGGTCTAACCAGTTAGGAGTCGTCTAGGTCATAGGTCTACCCTAACTTAGGTTAGAATTTTTGTTTGCTTATTTGTTTGTTTTCTTTCTTTGTATTCTATTGTGTGATATGGCTTATAATAATGATTTTTTCAACTTCAATAATAATCCATATTACACACTGACTTCATTTTCAGATATTACCAACCCGGCATATCATAACTTTAACCAACCTAGTGTGCCGGATTGGTCTTATCCGTATCAATATAACCCATGCCCCCAATCTAATAACTATAATTTCCAGAATGATTTCAACTCTTCACAGAGTCAGTGGGGATTCACCTCCCCCGAGTCCAATTTTCAACCAACTTGTCCTCCTTCTCCACCTTATCCACAATATTTCCAAGATTCATACTCAGTTCCACTAGTCCAAAATAGAAAACTATCAATTTTGGAAATGAGTATGCGTGAGTCCAAACACAAATCCCAAAATCTGATGGACTCACAATTTCACCACCAATTCCAAGACAATACTTCATCTTTTCATCAACACAATGAGCCTATCAACTATGAAAAGATGCTTGAAGCCATGACTCAGGCTCAAAATGCTCGTAATCGTGACATAGATATGATGGTCGAATCTCTACGTTCCCACCGTTTGACCAGTTCTGATATCGCTAACCATTCTGTTAGAGCCAAAGAGTCATGTTGTTTTGGAAATCAAAGTTTCATTTCAGAACAATCATTTGAACTTGCCCAAACTCTAAATTTTTAAAAGACTATTGACAGTTTGGCAAGTTATACCTTACCTGAAATTGAACTTGAGAATGATTATGACCATGAACCTCAACTTAGTGATTCAATTCTACTTCCTGATTCAATAATGACTCCGGTGTCTTCACCTAATTTTAATCTCTTCCCTGAGTCAACATTGGATCCTGTGCCAATTCATCATGAAATTGAATCACCCATTTTTGATGATTATATTGAACTTGACCAATTTTATAATTTTGAAAACCCTATTGATAAATTGGCAAGTTCTCATTTCTATGAAATTAAACTCAATGAGACATGTGAGCTAGATTCTCAAATCTGTGATCCAGTTCAACTTTCTGAATCAATATTGACTCCTGTTTTGTTACCAAACTTGAGTAATATTTTAGAGTCAGTTTTGATTCCCCCACCTATCATTCCTGAACTTGAATCACCAATATTAAGTCACATTCCATTGTTAGAAAATAAATGTGGACTTGAGTTTCAACTTCTTGACTTGGACCCACTTCCTGAACCAATCTCGACTCCTGAACCTTTACTTGACTTAAGTCACTTTCCTGAGTCGGTATTAGTTCCCGTACTTCCTGAGTCCAAGTCAATCATTCTATCTTTTCACACTCCATTCTGGGACGAGGTGGTTGACAAATTTGACTCCGAAATTAATTATGGAATTTAGAAATTAGATGGGGTCAAATACTTAATAAAAATCCTTCATGGATACAAAATTTTAATGGGTTATATTAGTAAAATTTCTGGTGGATTCCTCCGAACTCCACAAAAAGTTGATTGGGCCGCATTTCGTGGACCAATCAGACCACCACCGGAATCACCACCTTAAGGTAACATTTTCCTTCCCTTTCGTCTTTTTCATGCATCTATGCATTAATTCATACATTGAGGACAATGCATGAGATAGGTATGGGGGAGGGTTCTAACATAACTTAGTTTTTTCTTTTTATTAAAAAAATAATTAACATTTTCTTTACTTTTAAAAACTTTTTGAAAATAGAAACAATATTTTGACATATTTTTTTGTAAGAAATTAAGTTAATTTTAAGGAATAGGAAAATCTAAATTAGGATTTCTTATACTTGGTCAAAATAAGATTAGTTGTTTGATTTTTAGGGTTAGGAAGAAAATTTGTCAAAGTAATTTAGTCTTGATCTTTACCTTGATGAAATATGCACACTTCATACACTTACACACTTAGGGTTCAAAAACAAAGATTCTTATGCCTTATAAAAATAAAAATAAAAAAAGAAAAAAACAAATCTAATTATTGATTAGCTAGGTGCTTTGACCTAAGCAAGCCTTAGTATTTATGCGAAAGATGATTAGATAAGTTAAAATATATATATATATATTTAAATAAAAATTCTCTGATTAAGCCGGGTATTTGTGCCTAATAAAGCATAAGTGTTCACGCCTAAAAGGGGTCCATATAATAAAATCCTTAGTTTTGTGGCCTTATTTGCTTGAGTCCTTAAGTCCTTGGTGTGTTTTCTCACCCGGTGCCCTAAGACCGTTTAGTTTGGGAGTCATTGATTAAAGGCTCGTTACATGGGCAGATTAGAAAGCCTAATAGAACTAAGGAATAATACCATCAAAAATATATATAAATAAATAAGGTATAAGAGTTAGAGTTAATGAACCCTTAGTCAAAATTTTCACAATCACAAGGTGCATATGACTTAGGGTAAAGTAATAGACTAGATGAGAAGTACAATTTGACTCCTTACTTTGATTGATAACAAATTTTTAAATAGAGACTAAGTTTAGGAATAAAAAATTCAGTTTTCCTATAACTTATAGATTGCTTAAATCTTACAATTATATTTCAAATATTTTTCTCTTTCAAAATGCTTTTCGAAAATACTAACTATTTGTTTCTCTTTCTTTATGGATTTTGTGGGTGCAATCCGCTGAAAACCCTTACGAGACAAAACTCGTCCTCTATGGGAAACCTAGAGGTTTAACGGCTTGTTGCACATGGTCAGTGCAATCGCGTGACCTGCGAAAGTGCTCTAATAATCTTCAGTATAATTTAGTTGTTTTGCTCGAGGACGAGCAAAAGATAGGTATGGGGGTGTGATTGGTCGCTAATGTTGCATATTCAGTATCATATTTCCATACTTATTATAGAATAAAATATGCATTGTCCTAATTAAATGTTTAATTTATTTGCAGGCCCATTCCTTAAGGAGATGAAGAGAAATGAGCCCAAAAGCCCACCAGAATTCTGAATTAAATCAGAATTAATTCGAGCTCAGTAAATCAGGAAAAATCAAGAGGTTGAAAACCGGTTGAGAAGAATCCTCTCAGAATCGATCGGTTAAAGCTAAGAATCAAAGGCCATTTCGTCACAATCCTGGACTCAAACGAGAAAATCAACTGAAGATAAATGCAGAAGAAAAACCCAGGGAGACCCACCAACAGGGTGTGGCCAGGTGGCCACACCCTGGCCGCGGAAACGTGGCCAAAGCCGCGTTTCCGCGGCTGTTTGAAAGTTGTTGGGGGAGCGTTTGCTCCCCCAATCTTCCCAGGATTCTCCTCGTGTGGGTTTTGCCTATAAAAAGCCAGTATTTACACTGAAAATGGGACGACCATGCAGAGATAGGATTTATCCTAGTTTTCATTCTTTGTAGTTTAGTTTTTTATTTCTTTTTATGTAATTTGTATGTAAGCTTAGGTTAGATGAAGATTCGTGTAAGTAAGAGAGAGAGGCTGATGTTGAGAGTGACACCGATGTACCCTCCTCCTTTCTTCCATTGTTTCTGCAAGTAATAAAGGTAAATGTTTTTGTTTTATGTTCATATTTCCTTTTGTTTCCTTATTCCTCTTTCTACTTTACCTCTTTTGTTTTTGATGAGCTTGCAAGTGAATCCAGAAGTATAAGTATACAAAAGCCTTTGTGAGTGCCAACGATGCTTCATGAAGACGTTCTCCTCCTCAAGATCCGTATCACTTCATTCTTGCAAGGCTTGATGATATAATGCGAACAGGGACTGAGCTCGATCTTATGACCTATGCGTTGAACGCCTCCAAAGCAAGGTAGAACATGCAAAGGTTTCCAAGTAAGTCATCAATCAAATTAGGTAAGTATTTCTTCAACCTTCTTTCTTTTCTTTTATTTCTTTAGTATAGATCACCACATCTCCCAAATCTTTCATCATTTCTTTTCCAACTCATTTGTACATAGTCGCTTACTAATTCTCTCCACTTTCTTCATTCTACCGTTTTCTTTATAACTTTAACATAATTCTTTTTCATTTTTTTATTTCTTAAAAACAAAGAAGAACTTTCGTTTTATTTTCATAGAGATTTCAATACAAAACTTTGAACGCTTCTATCGCTAACCCTCCTTGTGGATCACGACCCGCATAGCCACTTGCTATAGCGGTAAGAATTGAGCACTTGCACATCTTTATTTCTAAATCTGAAATTCTTTATTTTGTGTGCAGGTTTTGCCTCAATCAATATACTTGTGATTTAGTTTCAAATTTGAAGGATCTTTAACTAGCTTTTTAAAAATTACTTTAACTAGTTATTTATTCTTCATTTGCTTGTATTTTTAATTTATAAATATTTTTAAATCTAATTTGAAAACTTCTACCCTTTAAGGGCGGATGGATGGGCGACCATGCCTTGTTTGCCTAATAGAAAACCTTTTATCATGTGCATGTATAGGGTGGTTAATTATGAGTTATACAATTGATTCACATCATATTTTCAATTGGTATCACAATTAATATTTTTTTATATACTCATATTATGTTTCCATATGTGTATGCCTTAAATTTCAAATAATATCAATTTCTATTAGTATTCTCATTTTTATACATATATATGATTTGCATGTGCTTGATTTACTAGATATTTACTTGTTTAGAGCACAAATTATGTTTATGCTAAGCTTATGCATTATTTTCAATTGGTATTTTTATTGATATCAAAATTTATAATATACTTCAATTGATATCAATATGTTTCAATTTCTAATTGGGTTTAAATTTCATTTGGTATCAATATGTTTTACCTATTTTGTACAAAATTACCATATATTTCAATTGGTATCAAAATATAAAATATTTTCTTTTATTGGTCTCAAAATGTATAAGTATTTCAATTTCAATTGGTATCACATATTTTCTATTTCATATGGTATCAAGATCTCGTGATATCTCAAATTGATTTGTTGATTTAAGAAAAATTTGTACTGTTTATTTACAATTAGTAAAATGTTGTTTATTTACAAATGGTATCTCAAAATTAATTTAAGTAAATATCAAAATTTGCGTTTTGATATGTATTTTTCTATATGCAAGGGGAGCTTAACATCTCTTTTATATATAGATACATGTTGAGTGTATCTTATTTTGAGGAGGTTGATACTCTTCTTTATGTGATACACGTGTGTAGGGGGAGCTTCACTTCTCCACTTATGCATTGCATATTATGCGTTATGTGAGGTAGGGCTTGTCATCCCTTCTTCATGTAATGCATATATGCAGGGAAGTTAACTTAGCGACTTCCTCTTCATGAATGTATATCGCTTATATATCCTTATTCTTGATTTGTTTTTTTTTATCCCTTTGTTAATGATTGAAAAAAAGGGAGAGAAAGATTTTGAGTTTATATATGCATATTTGTGTTTTTGCATATATTGAGTTTATGCATCTTATGTTTTACAAAATGAGGAGAATGTTTTTGAAAGTTTAAACAAAAGGGGGAGAAGGTTTTTGGAAAAAGAATTTTGGATTTATGCATGTTTCTCTCACCTTGTTGATGCATATATTTGTTTAGCTTCACGTCCTTCATTGCTATATCTATGTGTTTATTGTTATGCATGAGTTAAGGGGGAGCTTCTATGAAGTTTAACTTTAATCCATGCATAGATAACTCCATGAGTTTTGTCATCATCAAAAAGGGAAAATCATTGGCCCAAAGGCCCATCACTCTAGTTGTGATGATGATTAACTCATGTAGTTATAGTACTAATGATCTTGTGTTTAATTAGTTTCAGATTTGTGATCAAGATCTTAGTAGGTGTTTAACTTCAATAAAGGATTTAAAATCAAGTTTTGGAGCTAGTACGTGTTGATCAAGAGCTTGTGCATCAAGACCACATCAAGTACGCAAGAGGAGTCTAGCTCTTTGGATCAAACTTTAGACCAAGTCAAGAAGGAGAAGAAGATTTCAAGTGAAGACCTTCAAGAGAAGACTTGTGTCTAGGTTTGTTTTTAGTGAGATTTTGTTTCTAGATAAAATATAAAGAATAGAATAGTTGGTGGATTGCTCAAGTATCATATACACTTACACACAAGATTTAGATGAGTTTTTATATAAGTTTTCATTTTGAAAAAAAATACCGTTTTGATTTTTGGAGTTTCATATATGCATATGGTTTAACCAAAACCATTTTAGTGCTTATTGTCATAAACATGGATATTTCATCATATATGTGTAGTGGATCATATCCATACACAATAAGCTTCAAAAGTGTTTAAAATATCTTGTTTTTGTATTGGAGAAGTTTTGAAAAAATCAATTTGAAAAAATACGGATTTGGTTTTAAACCAAACTTTCTAAGTCACAAAAATAGTTCAAAATGTTTGTAATATGGTTTGATTTTTACTCAAACATGTTTGTATATCAAGGATAATACAGAACTTATTTTTGTAGATTTTTTGTGGATTTATGGGATTTTATTGAAAGAAAAATAACGAGTCTTTATTCCCTAAAAAAATACTGTTTTGGCCGTCTGCCGGTCGACCGCACGGTCGACCGAGCCAGAGGTCGGTCGACCGGGCGGTCGATCGACGTGCACAAAAGGTGCACGGCCAGGGCCGGTGGACAGCACGGTCGGCCGCCAGAGAGTGTCTGCTCTCTGAAAATGGCCCCGTCGACCGGCGGTCGACCGCTAGGCCATTGCCCTGAAGGCGGTCGACCGGCCGGTCCACCGACCTTCCCAACGGTCGAAAAATCGACCGTTGGCGGTCGACCGGGAGGTTGACCGACAGCAGTGCAAACTACTGATTTGAACCCCAATGGCTAGTTTCTTGATGCTTATAAATTGGGGTTCCCATGAACTGTTTTCTACAAGATTTTAAGTGGGTTTTTGAACTAGTTTTTCCTACTCTATTAAGTGTTTATCTCCACTTGTTTTAGAGCCAAATACTTCCATTCAAAAGGAGAGTTTATCAAGAGTTTTCAAAAGTGATTTCTTGTATTTTTTACTAGAACTTCAATCCTAGTTTTCTCACAAACACTTGAGCTATCCATTGCTATATCAATCCTATAGGGATCTTTGTTGTGAGAGGATTTTAGGTGATCAAAGTGTTGTGATCACCAAAGTGTTCATCATTGTACTTTGAGGAGGCGGACTTGCGGTTTCGCATTGTTTCGAGTTCTAGTGAGAACTCGGTGTAGAGGTGCGGCCTCGGCAAGCTTGCATGCTTGCGTGTGTTTGTTCTTGCGTGAACAAGAGAGGAACTAGAGAGTCCAAACGAGTTCTAGTATGAACTCGCTTGTAGGTGTTGCGGCACCTAGTGATCCGGTGGGATCGATTTTAGTAGAAATCCTTCATAGTGTTGAAAGCAGGGACGTAGAGCAAGTGTGCTCAAATCTAGAAACAAATCTCCCGTGTTTGCGATTGCTCTCTCTATCTCTCACTTGTCTTTATATCTTGCTTATGCTTATTGCTCATATCTTTGCTTGCTTGATATATTTGTGCTTATATTGTTATGTGCTTGGGGATTGTTTGCTCACACTTGTATTCAACCAAGAGAGACAAAGCGGCACCTTAACTCTTACTAGAGGAATCTTGAGGAGTTAGTCCAGAGCCTTTCAGGGGAAATCCGGCTACACTCTTAAATTATACTTGGTGTGTTTAGCTAAAGAATTTTTAGTTTGCTTAAATAGTTTTAATTACGCATTAATTCACCATTAAATTAGCTAGTCACCTATTCACCCCCCTCTAGGTGATTTCACGAGCTTGGTCGCTTCTCAATCGGTTATGTCCAGTTTATCACCTCTGAACCAACGGATAGTCAAGTCTCCCTTTTTGCTTACTGCTATGTCCAGTTCGTCACCTCTGAACAGTAAACACTTTGAGTATGGTAATTTCTAATCGGTTATATCCAGTTTGTTACCTCTAAAACAATGAATATCCAATCTCTTTTTTCTTGTCATCATGTCCAGCTTATCACCTATGAATGACAAAATTCCGAGCTTGGTGGCTTCTCAATCGGTTATGTCTAGTTTATCACCTCTGAACTGACAGATAGCCAAGTCTCCCTTTTTGCCTACTGTTATGTCCAGTTTGTCACCTCTTAACAGTAAACACTCTAAGTTTGTTAATTTCTAATCAGTTATGTCCAGTTTGTCACCTTTGAAGTGAGGAATATCTAATCTCATCTTTCCTTGTCATTATGTCCAGTTCGTCACCTCTGGATGACAAGGCTTAGTGTCTGGTGATTTCTAATCATCATGTCCAGGTCATCCGATGATCTTTAATCTGTTACGTTAATATTTACCTCTGAACAGTAAAGATCGTCAAGCTCTTTTCTTCCATCCTCATCTCAATATGATTTGAGTTGTGTCAGTTCTCAAATTTGTAACTAATCCTATCAGTTTATCACCTCTGATTAGATTAGTTATACCATTATATACAACTTGAAAGTAAGAATTGCAAATTCAGAGAATAAAACAAGTTGGAAATACAATAGAGGAGTCAAATAAAATTACTTTTTATTGATTCCAAAAGAGTGATACATGGATACATGGATTACAAGCTATGAGGGTGCCTCGTAGGACTTGATCCGTTCTTCAAGGATGGCCAGCCTATTCTTCCTCTCCGCAGTAGCCCTGATGAATGCCTGCGACCTCAACTCGGCCTCATTAAAGTTTGCTGTCTGGGACAGGCGAGCCTTAATTTCAGCCAAAGATGCCCTCTGTGCTAGCTCCTATTGTAGGACTTCGTCATTTTGAGCCTTAAGCTGCTCTAGCCGAGCGATCACCTCAAGACGCACCAGTTCAGCCTTGAACAGAAGAAGATTGGCTTTCTTGATCATTTCCTTGGCCTTTTCAATCTTATCCTCAGCATCGAGAAGAGCATTATTAGAAGCATCTATGGCATCCCCAATTTCTACTCTCCTTCTCTCCAAGGATTTCAAATCTGAAGAAATTGCCTTAGCTACTTCCTGAAAGGCAAGATGAGCTTCACACATTTGAGCATTGAGGTGTTCATGCTGTTCATTAACTGAGGAGTCCAAATCTGAATGGCTGAGACGGCGCCATTCGTCTACATCCCTTTCAAGCCTCTCCACCAGAAGCTCTAATGTGGCAGCTTGGTCATCCCCTCTAAAGTCTCGAATGCTGTTAATACTTCGAGAGAGGACCACCTTCAAAGCAGAGAACGAGGTAGTCGAGCCCTTCAAGACCAAAGCAACAGATCACTTCAAGCCCTTATAAAAGCTGTCGACTAGCTCAACCACAAATTCATTTTCGGCTTCAACTACTCCTAGTAAACGAGCGGCCCCTGAAGGCAAAGCTTCCACTGGCTTCACTGATATAACCATAGAGGAGATGGCAGGAGCGCTGGTTGGAGAAGTATGAGGGATCGCTGATGATCTCGGAGGAGTCCTCATTGAAACCAGTACATTAGCCACAATCGAAGTAAGGCTAGTGACTATTTCCGTGAGAGCTGGCTCAACAATCAGTATTGGAGAAGTAGGACTGGTAATTACCTTCACCTTCGCAGTTGTCAAGATGGGCAGTGTTGGCAAAACCACTAGCATCTCACTTACTGATGTAGTTGGAAGTAAGATTGGTTCCGTAACCACTGTCCCCTCAGCCTCTTTTCCACTGACCGGTTCGGGTTTATAAAACGGCAGATCATGATACAAGGCATCCAACTCAGTAACGTCTGTTGCGGTCAAAGTACTAGCTTTATCCCTAATTCCCTCAGGAAGATTGGCTGGCTCCCTTGAAGTTATGCACCCAAAGGCGGAACACCTGCGATAAGACTTTATTTGAGGAAGGCGTAATGAATATCAGGAAAGAATTACTCACAAAAGATCAAAGTATTATCGAGAAGTGATATCGCCTCAACTGCCTCAGCCGCAATCTCTCTCTGAACTTCCTCGATGGCGACATCAATCCCCTCAGGCTCCATAGGAAAGTTTTTGGCAGAGTCAAGAGGAACGACTGGCTCACCTTCACTCACCGAACCCTCGGTGGTCCATACTATAGAGCTGGAGGCTAGGGGACTTCCTTTGGAGGTCTCAAACACCGGAAGGACCGACGCCAGCCGCGTCACCTCCGGAGTCTTCTGAGACGACGAAGTAGCTAGCCTCGTCACCTTCTTTATAAGTGAACAGAGGATCATAATAATCCCCCTGTTCTCCTACAGCCTTGGCTCTCGGTTCTCTCGCCGTCTCGGCTCCTGAATCATAGGATAAACAAATGAGCTGTATGAAATATATATAAGTATATGTCGCAAGAATAGAACTGATCTTACTCAGGTCAGGAGCAGCTTTATCAACAGTCTGCCTTGGAGCCGATAGCTTAATAAGTAACGGAGCAGGAGGAGGAGGCACTGCAGCTGATTCACCCTCTATAATAACGGTGGGAGTGTAGCGACAAGGCTTCTTCACTACCCTTTTCCTGCGAGATCCACCCTACCATTTTCATTTGAAGTGAATGTCAGGATCTTCCTCTTCCACTTCTTCTACCTCTACATCTTCCATGGAGGCTGTGCCTACCCCACCAGGAGCATCTGGTGGAGCCTCAACACCCGTATTTCCTTCAAAGTGAGGACTTTCTGCATCCGAGGCCTCACTATCAACAGTAGCAACGAACTCTTCGAGGCCTGGCACATGAACTCTCCTGCCCTCGCCTCTCTCGATGACTTTCCGCTTCAGCCGCTGAGAGATCAATTTCAAACCAAATGAGTTAATAGAAAATTCGGTTGGTGTGGAGTTTGAAGTTCTATACCACTAACAAAACCCCAAAGTTGTTTGAAGGTTCGGAGTCCTTAGCGGCATGCACAGCCGCGCCTCAGCACAGCTAGCAATGAAGAACCGCCAGGCACGAGCACCATCAATGAGGCTCCCTATGGAGGCCAGGCTGGTGTTCGGGTTACCTACATATAGTTGGTCATATCCGAACTGACGAGCAAACCGGCTCGGGACATAGGGTTCCAAGTAGCAGGTATCCCCGCTCCTGTACACCAGATGGATGGCTGGATGCTAACTAGCCATTTGAAGACCCCCAACTCAGCGACATCTGCCCATCTCCTACATCCATGAATTCTTCGCCATAACCCGCATCGCGAATGTAGGGAAAACACTGAAAAAACTGTAGACGTCGTGTCGGTATAGCAGTTTGCGAACCGCGGCCACATAATCCATGACCACGAACATCCCTCAAACCGACGAAGCAGCGCCATTCGGACACCTTCTGGAGGCTCCTCACCAGCTTGGATAATAAAAGGGCAGTGAAGGGGGAACCATGCCATCAACAGGTGTATGGCAAACCGATTCTTGGGTTTGGTCTGTCGCAAGGCAGGATAGTGCCTTTTCCCCTCTTCATCGTTGGTGGCCTACAGAAGGCCTCCGCCAACGTACGAAGACCACGTTGAATACAACACACCATCGTCGGGAGAAGTCCAGGGTAATGACCGTGGACTAGATGAACGGCTGGTAATAAGACAGTCGGAAGAATGACGTCGCTAGAAGAAGATGGTACCACATATCTCTTCAACCAAACCGATAAAAAATCGGCCAAAAGTGCCTTCCGGGACATCGGTCGACGAGCCTGGTGATGAAAACTTTAGAGAATATCACCTTTCTCATAGGGTCCATCGTCTTCTTCCAAAATCTTATCCCCCTTGAGAGTGTTCTTGCATCCTTCGGAAAATGTCCTCGTCTGCAACCCCGCAGTGAGTTGCTTCGGGAGCATCTTCCAGGTTGGGGAACAAATAATTCCCCTAGCTCTTCGAACTGCATGAAGCTCCCTTTTGGCTCCTATGCATACTCGAGCAAATGTAAAGGTGGCACATCAATTCCCGATAAGTCTCGAACAAGGCGGGCTCCTGTTTCTTTAGAAGTGCCAATTCTGCCTCGCACGGAAAATATTCTTCATATGGGGAGAGATCCTAAGGGCAGAGCAGAGACTTCCCACATCTCGTGCAAAGTCATGCCCAATTCGCCTACAGGGGTGACGGAAGTCCCTGTAGCTAGGCAGTATAACTCAAAGATGGCATAGAAGTTTGCTATGCTCATCTGGATGCCGTAACAGGTTGCCCTGACAGCCTCGTAAGTCCCAATCTCTTTAGATCCTCTTCAAAATAGGTCAAGACATATAAGGTCAAGCCCCTCCACCAGGCCTTGGGAGGATGAATCCACCCAGGGGTCCTGAAATCAGTGGCTGAATAATTACCACGAGCCTTGAAGAACTGGTTTCCAAAAGTCTGAGCCACGGCGGGATTTTCCCCACTGGGATGTCTGGGAGAACATTCCCAGGGTGGAGACCTAATACGCAATGAGGAGGACCTGCCCTTGTATAACTGGGAGAAGGAGCTATCAATTTTCCCACGTGAACGGAGTTGATAGTCTGAGTCACTTGCCACTTCATCTTCTGAACCCTCATCACGCATTGGAAGAAAGACAATGGAAAAATGACGGTTACTAGATGGGAGATAATACTTCTCGCCATCCAGATTGAAAATCCACTGCCCTTCTCTAGCCAGCAGCTGGTGATCGGTATCTGGCGCTGCATCCTAAAACATAAAACTGGGCTTCCGACAGATTCTCTGGTCACAATCATTGAGGGGAGCAGTAGTTAAGATGCTCCTCATAGTACGCTGATCTCTGGCGTATATAAAGGCATCCCTGCCAGGAGCACTTCGCTACCTGAATAATAAGGCTTGCCCTGGAATTGCACGCTGACATTGCCATCAGTCCCGTGGCTATTCCGAAGAGACTATTCAAAGGACCTAGGGTATAATGCACTGCAAAAATAAGAAGAAACTATATTAGTTCATCTACCAAAAAAAAGAAAGCTAAAGCAAAAAATTTTTGCTAAGGCATAGTTTCGCTCTCCGAGTGAAGCTAGCCTAGCATTAGCTTCATTTTGAAGCTCAGCTTCACAATTTGCAGCTTAGCTTTGTACTCTGCACGAAGGTAGAATGTTGAAAATATCCAAGTGTTAACTTCGCTCCAAAAGCTTAGCTTCACGTTCTGTCACTGAACAGAATGCAAAGAAGCCCCTAAGTGCTAACTTCGCTGGAAAGGCACTTGTGCCAAAAACTGTTCAAAGAACTTTAAGGTCCTTTTTGTAGGATCTATATTCAAGCAACACAAACCTAGAGGGGGGTGAATAGTGTTTATAAATTTTTAAACGAAACTACTTGCAGGAAATAAAAAATTCACAAGATAAAAACTCAGAAAAATGCAAACGCAAAGACAAGAGATTTATCCTGGTTCGATCCTTGTGACCTACATCCAGTCCACAAGTAATTCGCTTGAGATTTTCCTTTCCTGATTTGGATACACCCAAAACCAATACCTTGTACACCACTTGACAAAACACCCTTTACCAAATGTATATAACTCCTCTTACAACCAAGAGAACAAACACCTTGTACAACTTCTCTTCTACAGCAAGAAGACGCCCTTGTATAATGGTCCTCTTTGAATGATTACAACTGATCCTATAAGCCTTGAATCTGAATGTGCTTGTGGACAAGGTCTCTTATAGGTGAACTTTCAGAAATCTTCACAATAGAGTAGGAATTGGTGAAGAAACAGAAAGTGAAAACAGGTTTTCAGAAAAATAGAATTTTGAAGAGAGTTTGTAGGCTGAAAACTTGAGATTTGAATTGGTGAATTGATCCTAGGACAACATCCCTATTTATAGCTAAAATCTATAGTCAGTTAGGGAAGTTATCAATTCAAATTTGAAATTTAAAACGTTGGACAAAACACCAGAAATCACTAACTGCACAACAGTTAGAAACTGCTATTAGTCGACTAGGTATGGAGGTTAGTCGACTAGAAGAATAAAATTTTTCAAAGTTAGTCGACTAATATAGGGGGTAAGTCGACTATACTTAGACTTATACGGAAACCAATTTTCTGAAAAACTATTTTTAGTCGACTATATAGACCAGGTTAGTCGACTATAGAAGGGGTTAGTCGACTATACTTTAGGGGAAGTCGACTAATTCTGATGCCAGAAAATAAACAGAGAGTTGGGATTTTTTTTTTTTTAGAAGAACTTAGTCGACTGGGGAATTTCTCAAGTCGACTATGGGTTAGGTTAGTTGACTATACTTAGAGGTCAAGTCGACTATATAGGTATTTGTGTGTATGTTCAAGGCTTTTAACAATTATTCTAAAAATACACAAAAATACCCAAAATCTTCAACTGAGGTTTAGTAATCATAATGCTGTATAAATGCTTGAGATAACGCTCCAAATGCATCTTTATCACTTTGATATCCATCATCAAAATCTTTCATCTTGTAGGCTTCAACATTCTCCTCCTTTTTGACGATGATAACCTGCGTATATGAAAACTTCCCCTGCAGAAAAACTCCCCCTGCAGTAAACAGGTTATAACAAATAGATATGTAACAAGTCAAGTGTTCTTGTTCTCCACTGCATAAAGTTAAGTGTTCCCTGCATTGCCATATCACCAATGCCAAAAATATGTATCATATATCCATTGCCATAACACACATATGTTAATATCCATTGCCATAACACACATATATATGTAACACAGAATTTTCTCCCCCTTTGTCATTAACAAAAAAAGAAATAGCATAGATCATAAAAGATACATGAACAACCATTGTTTCCATAATTAAGTACAAATTAAAAGTCTTAAAAAAGAAAAATACACAAAGATGCAAGAACTTAAAAAAACAAAACACGTAGCAAAGCCAACTCCATATGCATCAAATGTCGGATCCGGGAGGAGGAGGAGGTGGAAAATTGGTCTTGAGGATATTCAGAATTTCCGTTTGAGTGGATGCAAATGAGTCCATCTTCAGTTGCATATGCTCAAAATGAGTCATCAGTACAGATTGATTTTCAAGCAATGCATTCTGAGAGTCCTGAATGAGTTATTGTTTGGCATGTAGAGATTCTATCTCAACAGAAAGAGAGTTGTAGAAGGCATCTGCATATGAAGGAGGTGGTTCAGATGAAGGGGGTTCAGTGAAAGGAGGTTGAGTAGAGGAAGAAGGAGCTTGAGTTGAACTTTGTAAGGGAGGAGAGGGTGGTTGTGGTGGAGGATGAGGAAAATCGTGAAGTTTCATACGATGAAGAAAGACACGATCAAAAGGTTCGAAGACTTTGATAACACTCGTTTCGGAAGCAAGATCTATGTGAAATTTTCGAAATAAGTGTGATAAAATGCTCCATATGGTAGGAAGGAGGTATGATCCATAACAAGAGTATCAAAGATAATCTTTGCCCAATTGACTTCTACTCCAGCCATAATGGCATAGACAGAAGTGGCTAAATCACGGGAATAATAGTTATAACTCCCAGTTTTAGGGCAAATATTATAGGCAAGGATATGACCTATAAGATAGGGAATGGGTTTCAATTTATTATTAGACATAGGTAATCCTTGACCTGGAAGAAATATATTTGATAAGACCTCCACATCATCCATATTAATGTCATTAATAGAGAGGCCATGATAAGGAATTGAAAAGATACGACCTATGAATTTTGGGGATAACTTGATATTAATACCTTTAACCATAGAATATATATGAACATCATCTTCATTGTCTTCATAGGTTAAATTGGTATAAAATAAGTGAATCAAGAAAGGATAATAGCTTTGCCTAGAATCAGTAGAGAACATATGATAAAGACCACAATTTTGTAAATATGAGACAATATTATAATCATTAAAGTCCTCATATTTAACAAACCTACCAGGTAAAATTTCTAAGGAGGAAATTCTAATTAAATCATCTTCTAGGGCAGGATTTTTCAGAAAAGCCCTGAAATTAACTTGAGATGAGGAAGAAGATGGAGTAAATTTGGTTTTCTTAGATCTAGACATGATTAGAACTCAAATTAAAGGAAGATAAAGCAAGAATTGGAAGGAAACTGCAGAGATTGGAATGAATTTACCAAGAACTTGAAGGAGGAAAGAAATGGGTTCATTGCAGCTGTCGATCCTGTAGTCGACTGGTTCGTTCGGCTGGGGAGAGGAACTTGGTGAAAAACTAGGGTTTTGATGAGGGTTAATGGTAGAAAAGAAAGGTAAATACCAAATCAATGGTTAGGATCAAAAAGAGAGTTATATCGGATCCAGATTTAATGAAATGGGTCAGGTTTTGAATGTTAAAAACCAATAACAGGACACAGTTTGTCACAGGGTTAGTCGACTTGGTGTTTGTGACTAGTCGACTAATTCACTTAATAGTCGACTAGTTGGTCAATATAATCGACTAACTTTTAATAGATCAAAAATTCATGTTTCTGTTAGATGCAATTTAGTAGACTGGGTCACTGTTAAGTCGACTAGATGTTTAATAAGTCGACTAATAGGTCTTGATAAGTCGACTAATTGTTGAAAAAAAACCTTAAAATAATTCTGAAAAAATATTCAAAGATCAGAATATTGCAAATACCCAAATCTCTTCGAAATTTCATAAAAATATCTTCTTTAAGAGATTTTGTAAAAATATCTGCAATTTGATTATCAGTTGATATAAAATTTAGAGAATATCACATTTTAAAGCATGATCACGTAGAAAATGATGTCTAATATCAATATGCTTAGTACGTGAATGATGAACTGGATTTTTAGATAAGTTAATAGTACTAGTATTATCACACATAATAGGTAAGTTTGTGATAGACATGCCATAATCAAATAAGGTTTGTTTCATCCATAAGATTTGAGCACATGCAACACTAGCAGCGATATATTCTGCCTCGGTTGTTGATAATGATACAGAATTTCGCTTTTTACTGAACCATGATACTAGTGAATGTCCCAAAAAGTGACAAGTACCATTAGTACTCTTCCGATCAGATTTACATCCAGCAAAATCAGCATCACTATATGATAGTAATTCAAATGTGCTTGATTTTGGATAAAGTAAGCCATAGTTGATTGTGTTATTAATATATCGAAAAATCCTTTTCACTGCTTTAAGATGTGATTCCTTAGGATTTGATTGATATCTAGCACATAAGCAAACACTGAATAATATCAGGTCTACTTGAAGAAATATATAGTAAAGAACTAATCATACCTCGATATAGTTTCTGATCAACATTCTTACCATTTTTATCTTTGTCTAGGAATGTAGTAGTACTCATGGGAGTATTCTTATGATCAGGATTTTCCATACCAAATCTTTTCAGAAGTTTCTTTGCATACTTGCATTGGGAAATGAAGATTCCATCATTCATTTGTTTTATTTGCAGACCAAGAAGTAAGTAAGTTCGCCCATGTGGCTCATCTCAAATTCACTCTGCATAGTCTTAGAAAATTCTTGACAAAGATTATCATTAGTAGATCCAAATAAAATATCATCAACATATATTTGAATAATTAAGATATCTTTATTAACATGTTTAATAAAGAGAGTTGTATCTGCTCTTCCCATCTTAAAATCAGAATTTAAAAGAAAACTTTTTAATCTATCATACCAAGCACGGGGTGCTTGTTTTAAACCATATAAAGCTTTTTTAAGTTTAAAAACATGGTTTGAAAATTTTTCATGTTCAAAACCTGGAGGTTGTTCAACATAAACAGTTTTCTTAATAAAACCATTTAAAAAGGCACTTTTAACATCCATTTGATAAAGTTTGAAATTCATAAAGTAAGAAAAAGCAAGTAAAATACGAATTGATTCAAGCCTAGCTACTGGTGCATAAGTTTCATCAAAATCAATACCTTCTTCTTGATTGTATCCTTGTGCTACTAACCTTTCTTTATTCTTAATAACTTGATCTGATTCATTAAGTTTGTTCTTAAAGACCCATCTGGTACCGATGACTGGATGATCAGTAGGACGTTGTACATGATCTTAAACATCATTTCTGACAAATTGATTCAACTCTTCTTGCATTGCAATTATCCAAAAATCATTTGCACATGCTTCTTTGATATTCTTCGGTTCAATGAATGATATGAAAGCAATTTGTGTCATGTAGTTCAACTTGGATCTCGTCTGAATGCCTTGTTTATATCTCCAATAATCAAATCATGTGGATGATTCTTTACTTCAACGTATGCTTTAGGTAACTCGGTAGGAGTCTCATCAACATTAGAAATGTTAGCATCATCAGAAGATATAACAGTATTATCAATATGAGTATCTATGATATGATCATTATCATGTGGAGAAGTATTAAAAATAGGCTTAGTCAAGGATTCATCAAATTTAACATGTAATGATTCTTCAATAGTAAATGTTTTCTTATTAAATATTCTATATGCTTTACTTTGAGTAGAGTATCCAACAAAAATGCCTTCATTGGATCTAGCATCAAATTTATCTAAAGCATCTCTTGTATTTAAGATAAAACATTTACATCTAAAAATCTTGAAGTAAGAAACTTTTGGAATCCTGTTATAAAATAATTCATAAGATGTTTTGTTTAAAATAGGTTGAATAAGCACACGATTTAAAACGTAACATGCAGTAACAATAGCTTCAGCCCAAAAATATTTTGGTAAATGACTGTCCATAAGTATAGTTCTAGCACATTCTTGCAAAGTCCTATTCTTTCTCTCCACAACACCATTTTGAGGAGGTGCTCTAGAAAATGTAAAGTTATGTGTAATACCATACTAATCACAGAAATTTGCAAAAGATTCATTTTCAAATTCTTCTCCATGATCACTTCGAATAGTGACTATGTTTAGAGACTTTTGATTTTGAATTCTTTTACAAAAACTTGAAAACTCATTAAAAGTATCATTTTTATTTTTTAGAAAAATTACCCATGAAAAACGTGAATAATCATCAACAATAACAAAAACATACCTACTTTTGTTTAAAGAAGCAACACGAGTAGAACCAAATAAATCCAAATGCAACAGTTCTAAAGGTCTATTGGTAGAAACTAAATCTTTAGATTTAAAAGATGATTTAACTTGTTTTCCTAATTGACAAGAATCACAAAAATAATCCTTTTTAAAAACTATTTTTGGAAGACCTTTATCTAAATCAAATTTAGAAATCTTAGAAATTGTTTTCATATTCAAACGACCAAATCTTTTATGCCATAAAAAATAATCATTATTAGAAGCAAGTAAACATAAGTTATCATTTGATGATATACAAGTTATTGGTAACTCATAAATATTATTGTTACGAAAACCTTTAAACAAAATATCTTTCATGTTAGTATCATATATAAGACATACATCTTTTTCAAAAACAATTTTATAGCCCTTATCACATAACTGACTAATACTTAATAGATTGTGTTTTAAACCTCTTACCAAAAGAACATTTTTAATAAGGGGGTTTGAAATGTTACCAACTATGCCAGTACCAATAACCTTTCCTTTGTTATTGTCTCCAAATATTACTGTACCTCCCTTTTTGATTTGAACGGAAGACAGTAGTTGAATGTGTCCGGTTATGTGTTTGGAATACCCACTATCAAGTATCCACTTTTCTTTATAAGGTACCTATAAGATAAAACAATTTGTATGGTACCCATCATGATAGGGTCCGAAAAAGATTAGCCTTTAGGAACTCAAATCCAATTGGAATTTGGTTTCCATTTGTTAGTATAAACATAATTATCAGAATTACACACATCATGTATATAAGATGCAATATAAACATTTTTATCAACATTATTTAGATTTTTAGGAACCCATATATATTTGCATCTAATTCTTTTTGAAATAGTATTTCTTTTCACAAAAGAATTATATGGATTATTATTATAAAGATGTGTAGATTTTACAAAATTAGTTTTTGAAAATCCAAGACCACATGCGTAGGTTTGTAAATCTTATCTTTTGAAAAACCAAGACCAAAATGATTATTTTACATCTTTGATAAGATAATAAATCATTTAAATTCTCTTTTCCTTTATTAAATTTAGTCACATTTTTCAAAAGATCTTCATACTTAATTTTGAAACTAGTCATTTCTTTATCTAAAATAGTAATTCTAGAATTTAAAGAAATAGTTTCCTTTTTAAGCAAAGAATTCTCTTTTAAGAAAATTTCATTATCCCTTTTTAAAGAGGAAATAACTTTTTCAAAATCATCTTTTTGAGAATTTAAAGAAGATGTTTGAGAAACAAAAATTGCATTTTCATTGTTGAGTCTTTCATTTTCCTTTATTAAAACTTTATTTTTAATCTTTTCAATTTTGAAATTATTAAAAAGTTCATTAAAAGCTTCTAATAATTCATCATAATCTTGTACCTCATCTTCTTGGGTCATGAAGCAGATATTGGCGATTTCAGTGGCTTCTTCTTCGTCAAAGGAAGATGAGTCGCTATCATCCCAAGTTGCTTGAAAGGCTTTCTTCTTCTTGTTGAACTTATTGAAATTCTTGAAGTGTCTTTTTGATTTCATCAATGGGCAATCCTTCTTTATGTGACCTGGTTTGTTACACTTAAAACAAATAAGATTATCATTAGTATCTTTATTCTTTTTAAACTCACCTTGTTTTAAGAACCTTTTGAATTTTCTTGAAAGCATCGCCATCTCCTCTTCATCTTCATCTGAATTGTTCATATCTGAGGTTGTATGGAAGGCAAGTACTTTCTTCTTGGATTAAAGTTATTGTTCGTCCTTCTTTCTATCTTCGAGTTGCGCTTCATATGCCATTAGATTACCAATAAGGTTTTCTAATGACATTGTTGAGAGATCATTCGCTTCTTCTATTTCAGTAGTCTTCTTCTCCCAATCTGCTGTGGGTGCACGAAGGATCTTGCGAACTTTTTCGACTTGGGTGTATTGCTTTCCAAGGGATGCTAAGGAATTGGTTATGTCGGTGAATCTTGTAACCATTTCTGAGATGGTTTCATTCTCCTTCATTTTGAAAAGTTCAAATATGTGGACAAGAATAGAAATCTTAGATTCTTTAACTTTATTTGTGTCTTCATGTGTTACCTAAAAAGTGTGCCATATTTGATTTGCAGAAGTGGCTGTTGACACACGGTTGAATTCTTCTTTGGTTAAGGCACAGAATAAAGCATTCATCGCTTTGGCGTCAAGGTTCGCATTCTTCTTTTGATCATCACTCCAAGCGGTATAGTTGGTTGTCGGTTTGGTGTACGGTGCTTCTACAATGTTCCAAAGTTCGTAGTTGAGCGATTGCAAGTAGATCTTCATTCTACACTTTCAATAATTGTAGTTGGATCCGTCAAATAGCGGTGGACGTTGTGTAGAAGTCCTTCTTTGAATTGTGATGAAGGGAACTCCGTTGCCATCCTCACTCTGATACCCAATGTAGGATCTATATTCAAGGAACACAAACACTAACCGGGGGGAGGGGTGAATAGTGTTTATAAATTTTTTAAAGAAACTACTTGCAGGAAATAAAAATTCACAAGATAAAAACTCAGAAAAATGTAAACGCAAAGACAAGAGATTTATCCTGGTTCAGTCCTTGTGACCTACATCCAGTCCCCAAGCAATCCGCTTGAGATTTTCTTTTCCTGATTTGGATACACCCAAAACCAATACCTTGTACATCACTTGACAAAACACCCTTTGCCAAATGTGTACAGCTCCTCTTACAACCAAGAGAACAATCACCTTATACAACTTCTCTTTACACCAAGAAGATGCCCTTGTACAATGCTCCTCTTTGAATGATTACAACTGATCCTATAAGCCTTGAATCTGAATGTGCTAGTGGACAAGGTCTCTTATAGGTGAACTTTTAGAAATCTTCACAATAGAGTAGGAATTGGTGAAGAAATAGAAAGTGAAAACAGGTTTTCAGAAAAACAGAATTTTGAAGAGAGTTTGTAGGCTGAAAACTTGAGATTTGAATTGGTGAATTGATCCTAGGACAACATCCCTATTTATAGATGAAATCTATAGTCAGTTAGGGAAGTTATCAATTCAAATTTGAAATTTAAAACATTAGATAAAACACCAGAAATCACCAGCTGCACAACAGTTAGAAACTGCTATTAGTCGACTAGGTATGGAGGTTAGTCGACTAGAGGAACAAAATTTTCCAAAGTTAGTCGACTAATATAGGGGGTAAGTCGACTATATTTAAACTGATACGGATACCAAGTTTCTGGAAAACTGTTTTTAGTCGACTATATAGACAAGGTTTGTCGACTATAGAAGGGGTTAGTCGACTATACTTTAGGGGAAGTCGACTAATTCTAATGCCAGAATAAACAGAGAGTTGGGATTTTTTTTTTAGAAGAACTTAGTCGACTGGGGAATTTCTCAAGTCGACTATTGGTTAGGTTAGTCGATTATACTTAGAGGTTAAGTCGACTATATAGGTATTTGTGTGTGTGTTCAAGGCTTTTAACAATTATTCTAAAAATACACAAAAATACCTAAAATCTTCAACTGAGGTTGAGTAATCATAATGCTGTATAAATGCTTGAGATAACGCTCCAAATGCTTCTTTATCACTTTGTTATCCATCATCAAATCTTTCAATCTTGTAGGCTTTAACACTTTTCCCAGCTACGCTTCAAGAGCTAGCTTCGCATCCTGCCATGTGATGGAGCGTGGACAGTTCTAAGGGTTAACTTCGCATAGAAGCTTGGAGAAGAGACCATTCGGTTTCTAAATTTCAATTCACGAAATTGAAGGGGAATTTAAACCCCTAAAATTTTGGTGAATTTGAATTAGGGGAAAGCGACTCCCTGACATCACTGGAGCATGATGAATCACTCCAGGTTTATCATGAAATAGCCAGAAATTGGCTTCGAAAAGAGATGAAAATCTCCAAATAAAGGGGAAAAATCCCTACCCGCAATGGGGCGTTCGATAACTGGAGGAGGAGAAGGCCCTTCCGTCCCAGAGGTCGCTGCCTCCTTGCCTGCTCGTCTTTTAGGAGCCATGGAAGAACTGAAAAGTGTTGAAAATCTTAACGAAGCAGAAAGAGACTTGTTTCTCTGAAAATTCAAAGAGAAGTGTTTCTCTCTCTTTCAACCCAATCGGCTTTTTATAGGCATAAAATGTCTTAAATTCGACTCCTCAAAAGGAGCGCAGGCAGCTGTTTCAAATCAATTTGAAACGGCGCCTAAGCGCCTTCCCGAGAAGCCCTGCTTCAGCCCTGCCAAGGGTTAACTCCGCTGTGAGTTTAGTGTTGGCCTCGCGCGATGCTTGAGTAACTTCGCTAAAAGATAAGCCTTAGCTCCGCTAAGAGCTCATCTCTAGCTTCGAGAAAATTCCATGCTAGCTTCGCCAGAAACTTATTCCTGACTTAGTTGGAAATCTGTCTTCAACTTTGCTGGAAGCTTAGCTCTGCTAAGAACTTTTATTTCCTCCTAAGGAAAAGACTTACCTAAGCTAGTCCATTCCACGTGTTCTCGAATTGAAAAGGAGGGGAACAAAGTAAACAAGCAGCAAATCAACATTTTTATTGATTCAAAGGGAAGATATATTGATACTACATCAAGATTGTCTTTCATATAACAAAATCTTTGCTTCAAAGGCATACAAGTTGTCCTATCTACTTCAAAGGTGATAAGCTAAACCAACTGGACACGAGGCATAAGGCCGTAATCCTTCGCTTAATGGCAGATTTTGCCATCAAGGAGCTGGATCTTCTTTGATCAAAATTGGCAAAGTACTGGTTGCCACCAGAAATCTGGATCTTCCTTAAATAAAATTGGCAAAGGAAGGATCCAAGGCCTTATTGGTGACGTCTGCCTTCCCGTAGTGAATCATCTTGCATAAGCGACTACCAGTCCCTTCCAGAAGTGGATCATCTCGGCTAAGCGACTGTCAGTCTCTCCTTGGAACGCGCATCAGCTGCTCCAGTATGTTCCTCCTGCTTATGATCAAAGCTTCAACGTGGTGATCAAGGGGCAAGTTTTTGGTCTTTTTCATCAAAACAAAGGAATGGGGAGCATACTTCACTACAATGCAAACAAAAAATAAGTTAGCATCAAATCAAAAAGAGGGTGAAATGCTAAGTCAAAATTCTTTGGGCGAAGCTATCCGGTTGTGCCTTGAAGATGGATTTCAGCTAAGAAGAGGATAGCCTCGCTTGCACAGTAATGATAGACTAGCTTAGTATAAGCCAAGTCTTGGCCCCGCCCAAGGCAGTTAGGCTGGAGAATCCTCAAAAAAGACCAAGTCCTAACCTCGCCTATATGGCTAGGCCAGACTGGCCTAGAGGGACGCAATCTTGACCCTACCTATATGACAAGACTGGCTCAAGCTTAAAGGACCAAGTCCTAAGCCTCGCTTATATGGCAAATTTAATAGGCAGACAGATCAAGGCAATGACTCTGCGAGCGAGAATGCTAGCTTCGCCGAGAAGCTGAAAAAAAGTAGGGCTGAAACCCTTATCTGAAAGTCAGCCAAATGCAAAGACCAAGGGTAGCTGGTAAAGCTAAGAAGATTAAAGGAGATAAATTCCTAAAGTCACCAGTACATTGGTAAAGTCTCTGGATGACCGAGACTCACCAGCTCTTGACCGATTAATGACCAGAGTGGGCGTTCCACTACTTGAGAGACCTCAGTCTCTTTTCCTGGGCAATAAGGAGAGGCTATAAACAAACTTTTCAGAAAGAGAAAAGTATGTTTTTCTGAGAAGGACTACAAGTGTCCTATTTATAGGCCTCATGGCCTGACCACGCCGCCGCTACTTCAAGCTTGGAGGCGTGGGCGAATTTAAGGCATTCAAGTGCTTGGCCTTGAGAAAGGGAATAGTCTCCCTTGGTAATGCGCATGAAGTTCTTTGAACTTCAAAAAAGGGAATAATCTCCCTCGTTAATACGAGAAAGGTTATTCTAACTGATTGAGCTTGAACCTGCACACAAAATACAAAATTTTAGAACTTCAAAATAGAGATGTGCAAGTGCTCAATTCTACCGCAATAGCAAGTGGCTATGCGGGTCGTGATCCACAAGGAGGGTTAGCGATAGAAGCGTTCAAGGTTTGTATTGAAATCTTTGTGAAGAAAAACGAAGGTTCTTCTTTGCTTTAAGAAATGAAAATGAAAAAGAGAGTTAGGTTAAAGTTAAAAGAAAGCGATAGATGAGAAGGTGGAGAAAATCAGAAAATGACTATGTACAAAGAAAATGAAAGAGTGAAAGAGATTTGGAAGATGTTGATTTGTCACATATATTGCATTTATATTATCACTTTACCACACTTGTTAGCTAATAAATTCGATTAATAAGTTTTCTTTTTCTTTGCTAAATGTAGGCCCAAGTGCTTAAAGAAAGAAAGGAGAAACAAGCCCAAAAGCCCACCAAATTCTGAAGTAATTCAGAATAAATTCGAAACGAAGAGATTTGGGCTAAATCATGGCAAATCAAGAGGTTGAGAAAAATCCTCCCTGAATCAAGCAATTGAAGCCACAAAATCAAGGCTGTTTCGACAACAGTTTGGAGCAGAAATAAGAAAACTAGCAGTAGATACGGGCCAAACACCAAACCAACAACTCCCCCCTTTTGGTGTGGCCACTTGGCCACACCAGGGCCGCGGAAACACGGCCCAAGCCGCGTTTCTGCGGCCAAACAGAATCAGTTGGGGGAGCGTTTGCTCCCCCAATCTTTCCGGGATCCTCCTCGTTTGGTTTTTGGCTATAAATATGGGTTTCAGCAAAGAAAAATGGGCGAAGACTAGGATTAAGTTTTACATTTATTTTCTTAGGATTTAGGTTCTTTGTTAGCTAGAACAAGAGTTGTAATCTTGCTTTTTAATTTGTAGTCCAGTTTCAAAACTTGTGAGAGAGAGGACTGAGAGCTTGTACTTGAAGATTGAAGTGACAGCAATACAAAAGTCGAGCCAATTTCTCTTCCACTTGCAGTACGGTATGGTTTGCATTATGTTTTTGTTTTCTTCTTCTTTCTCCATGGATAACTAAACGTTTTTCTAGGCTTGCTATCGAACTCTCTCTTGCTTTTCTTCTCTCTTGTTTTTAAAAGAAAAAGACCCGATGACTCTTATGAATGCCTTACTAAAAAGCCTTTCTTTTTGAAAGTGTTCTTAAAGGCACATGAGGATGGGTATGGATAGTTGAATTCACAATTCTTTCATGAACTTCTCTGGAATTGTTTTTAATTCATTCTTGCTTCTTCGCGCTTGATGTTTTAATATTTGATTCTACGATTTCTTAAAGAAAAAAAACTCAACTCTTCTCACATCTTTTGTGCTTTACTTAAAGCTTTCTAAAAGTTAACTCTAAGTTTTGCAAATGATCATTTGAGGGACTTCACATTTTAAGAGAAGAATGAACAATTGAGTAGTGAGATAGTGAGCCTAGACTTTCTTTATTATTACAAACAACAAAACAATTTCCAAGTTTTCTAAATCACCTTCTCCAAAACCTTTTCTAAAAGTTGCAATTTTTCTTTCATTCATCTCTTTCTTTCCATTCTCTTTTTCCTAAAAAAAAAACGAACACAATTTATTGTTTTAAAACGATTCACCGAAAAGCTTCCATCGCATCCCTTTTTGTGGACACGACCCGTTAGCCACAAGCTACACGGTATATTCTTAACTCATTGATTGTTTCTTTTATTTTAGCAATCAATTTTTGGCGTCGTTGCCGGGGAGGGAACGGTGTAGTTGTTTTAACAAGTTTTGTGTGTTTGTTTCAGGGACTTGAAGATCAAGATCTAGCATTCAAGCTTTGCCAAGAAGACTTGCAAATTCTGTACCCCTACTCTCGAAAGTAGGAAACAGAATTTCAAGAAATTGCTTTGCAAAATCTGAAAAAATTCATTGGACTACTAAAAACTTTATTTTGCAGGACATATTGCTCGCAAAAATTTCAGTTTTTATATGTCATATTTGTGCTATTTTTGCTATCCAACATCCCTGTTTTAAATCAACAGTAAAACACTTTTGCAAAGTTAAAATTGATTAGACATTTGCATTCTAGGCACGAGTCTTTTCAATTCCTTTACTTTACTGTTGAAGAGTGCTGGAGCAAGGTACGTACGCATTGCATTCAGAATAGGACTCAATTCTTGGTTGATTTATATCGCTTTGAGTGAATCTTATTTTGTACACTTCACAAATTGATTTTAAGGGCAACACCCAACAACAAGATAAGGTAGGGATTTAATCACCCTTTCTTGGCCCAAAAATCAGACTCCAAGCACTCACAAGCCTAAGCCTAAGTAAAATCTTATAGACATTGGCCTTAGGGACATCTCAAACTCACTAGGATATTATCCTAAAGAGGAAAGGTGTTGAAAATTGACTCCTGCCAAATCAGTGTCTAGGAAGGGGATTGAGGGCCGAAAGCCCGAAGATTGGTGGTTATTTAATTAAGGAACGTCTTTAACGGAAAACCTCCCACCAATCTTGCCCTGACCTGGTTGATTAGCTTGTGGTCAAAGTCTACATTCTACCTCTTGTGGACAATCAACCAGTTAGGAGTTGTCTAGGTCGAGGTTACCTTAGACTAGGCTTGTTTGATTTCTATTGTTGACTGTTGTTTGAACTTGTTGTGATTGTGATTGTGTTTGTGTATGCAAGTGTGGTCGAGAGACCCTAATTCATCTAGGTTGACTAGAAACACATCACCACCCTAGTTTGAACCAAGACCAGATCCGGTAAAGGCTCAATCAACATCACTGCAGGATAGATTCTACCCCATTAGGACCTCACTTCCATCTTGCATTTCACTTCCATCGGTTGGTGAATACAATTTCGAGCTCAAGCCTCAATTCATCAACAGACTCCCCAAGTTTCATGGTCTAGAGTCCGAAGATGCCTACTTCTTCATAAGAGAATTTGAGGAAGTATGTCTAATGATGAAAATCCCACACCTCGTAGACGACGCTATTTGGTTAAGATTTATCCCATTCGCACTTAAGGACCTAGCAAAGAAGTGGCTCTATAGCTTAGCAGCCGGTTCCATCACATCTTAGGATGGTTTCATCAAGGTTTTCTTGAAGAAATTCTATCCTATCTATAAAATCGCTCTCATTAGGAAGACGATCATGCAATTCAAGTAAGAACCTAGTGAACCGTTCTGGAGGTACTTTGAACGCTTTAAGGACCTCCTTGTCCAATGTCCACACCATGGAATAGAGAAATGGTGACAATGCCAAATTCTCTATGACGGTTTAGACTATTCCACTAAAACCCTCTTAGAAAGTATGTGCCAAAGGGGTTTCTTACAGAAAGATGAAGGATAGGATTTGTATGAAAATTTGGCTGAGAAGGCCATCCAATGGGAATCTGCTAGTGAGACCTCTAAGAATCCTAACTCAATCTCTTCAAAAGGAGGTCTCCATTCTATCGAATCGTCTATCGCTAATGAGGCTAAGTTAGCTAATTTGGCTAGAAGACTGGAAGCTCTAGAAACGAAAGAACCAAGTGCAGTTAATCAAGTCAGCCCGAACCAATTCCACCCCCAGGCTGCACTTACTTGAAATCACCTAGAGGGGGGGTGAATAGGTGATGGCTATATGAATTAAGGCAATAATGCGGAATTAAAAATTCTATTTAACAAATTGCTCAAATTTAAAAGACTAACAATAATAAACACAATAAGTAGTGCAAGAAATAAAGGAGTTTGAGTTTAGAGAAAATTCGAGCAAACGCAAACACGAGTATATGTTTCCGAGGTTCGAGCCACGCTCTACGTCCCCGCCTTCACACTTGAAGGATTTCCACTATTGTTGATCCCACCGGATCGCCAATACAAGGACACACTTGTCCTATCTCTCGTGATGCCGCAACACCACCCGGAGCACACTAGCTTGCCTTGAGGCCGATGCCTCTACAACTTCACACAAGAAGAAAATGATCACACTTGATCGAAAATCGCTCACTTAGCACAATCCTATAACCAATATGTAGATGTAGAATTTGGGATTATGTAGTGCAAATATCTAGAGTGAAGTAGAGGTAGAGGCTTCAAAAGGGTGTATGGAAATTTTGGCTTTGAAAATCTTTTCTCAAATGAAAGGCTTGAAAAACTTATGAAAATCTCTTGTCAAATCTTGTCCAAATTATTATCTCATCAAGTTGAAATGACCTCCTATATATAGGGGATGAGAAACAGGGCAAAAAGGCTGGAGAGATTCGTTGGGGTGAGTTCCCAACAAAATCTGTCAGAAAAATAGAGCTGTTGGGAGTCTGTCAGACTTTCTGACAGCTGGCGGTCGACCGGGTCGGTCGACCGTCAACGGTCATATTTTTGACCGTTGGGGGACATCGGTCGACCGGCCCGGTCGACCCAAACAAACAGAGAGCACTGCAACGTGCCCGGTCGACCGGAGCGGTCGGCCGACGTGCACACATGCACAGTAGTGCACGTCGGTCGACCCGGGCGGTCGACCGGCCTCTGTCAGATCTGAAAAATCAGACTCTGCAGAAACCAGAACTTTTGATTTTTGGTTTTGGTCTTTTGGGTGAGGTTTTGGATCTTTATAAAAATAGGAGTATGATCATAAGTCACTACTCTAACATGTTAAAACATTTTGATAAAGATTCTCTTTGATAAAAACTTGTTTTTCCAAAGATCGATTTTTCAAAAACTTAAAGTTTCTAAAGCTAATTTCCAAAACATGTTAACTCTAAAACTAAGTTGGAAATAGAAATTGTTTTTGAAGCCATGAATCAAACTAAAATGTGTGTGAGTGACAATCCATAAATCTACTTCTAACATCTAGGTTTTGACAAAAAGTCTAAAAGAAAAGTAAAAATACAAATCTTGGACTTTTTCATTGTCTTGATCTTGACTTGGTCTTTTCTTCAAAATCTTGTTCCCGAAGCTTTCTAATGTGCTTAGCATGGGAATGCAAATCTTCAGCGGCATCCAAACTTGTGAGTCTTGATATCGGAGCCGTCAAATCAACCTGTTTTAACCTGAAATCTTTTAAACAAAATTGTTAAATACATAACTAAATATGGTTTGTTATCATCAAAATATTCAACGGGATATTAGGCTAATGACCTTTGGGCCAACAATCTCCCCCTTTTGATGATGACAAAACATATATAGTTATTACAAATATTTTGGGTAGAGACTTCAAATGAAGCTCCCCCTCAACACATGCATATAAAGATATCATACTCAGGCATAGATAAATATTACAAATATCACAAATGTTAAATAACAAGTGATAATCCACAATACTCATGTCCATGCCAAAAGGTACCATGTCATAAAAAAAATAACACGTTTTTATAAAAACACAACATAAATATAAGAACTCATGTCCACAACAACACAAGGATACATGTCCACCATAAAAGATGTCCAAACACATAATACCAGTACAACACAAAATATAAGTGTCAAGTACGAACAAAATACAAGTCTCTCTCAATAATTCTCCCCCTTTTTGACATCATCAAATAAGGGGAGTCACTTGTCACCAGCAGCATCATCCTCAGAAGAACTCTCCTCAGCATCACCCTCTGCCATCGTCTCATCATCATCATCATCATCATCATCATCCTCATCAGAAGAAGGATGACCTGCTTCCTCTGGATCGATGCCAGCAACGCCTGGCTGTGGAGGTGGAACAGCAGTAGGGTCTCTGGCAGGAAATGGAGGGCCGGAGGATGGAAGAGGACGAGCAATGGTCGTGGGATCTGGACCAAGCATATCGAATTTCGCAAATAGTGTCTCAAATTGCAAGTCCTCGAATCTCATGGCGTTCGCAAAGTAAGACATGTCATTGCGAATTCCCTGGAAGCGCGAGTTCATCTCCGCGCGAAGGGCTGCATCACGCTGCTCCATATCCGCACGAAAGGCTGCATCTCGCTGCTCGATCCAAGACTGATGCTCCTGGATCTGAGAGCGAATCTCAGGAGAAATGAAGGACTGGAACTCAGGAGATAAAGATGGCCCGGGAGCAGAGGAAATCCCTGGGGCCGATGATGACCCTGGAACAACAGCAGGAAGAAGAGGAGGCTGCTCAGGAGCGGCTCGACGAATCTGAGCCTACATCCTCTTCAAAAGGGTGCAGTCCAAGTTCACAGAGGGTTCGGAGGGAGTCTCCGAAGAAAGTTCAAATCCTAAATGTTTGAGAAGATAGGATATGAGCATTCCATAAGGCAAATGCCTACCGGACATGCGGATCTGATCAGAAGCCATGTGAGAAGCAATGAGATGTGGGAAATTAATCTTAATGCCTTTCAGAAGGCAATAGATGATTAGAGGAACAGGACCCCTGGCATTGCTATACTCACAAGATTTAGGTAAAATATTATAGAAAACAAATTTGGCTAGGACTTGGGCGGTGAACGTGAACTTGTTCACTTCCTCATTCCTAACCAAACCGGGATTGTCATTCCCGTGAATCAAGGTGGAAGCGGTGAGCGCAGACTCACCGTCCGGATATTCAAAATCTTGGAGATCAAAGGTGTAAACATCAACTCCTCCAGAGGAGAGATGCAGAATATCAGCAAATTGGGATAGGGGAATGTCAATATCCTTCCCAAGAACACGAGATCTCACTTGATTTCCCTCAAAAGCAAAATTTGCATAGAAGTAATGCACTAAGGAGGGGTACACAGGTTCCCTAATGGCCATGAATTTGTCCAAAGAATTTCTTTTTAGGATACGAGGGATGTGGAGATGTTCAAAGTCTTTGAGAATAACACATCTCCCTGAAATGACTGCTTTCTTAGAAAGTATGATGAACCAGTTTTCAGCTAGGTCATTTACAAAAGGACGCTTAGGTTTAGGGGTGAAGGATGAGGAAGGAACTATAGTTTTTCCCTTCTCAGACCTAGATCTCTTAGACATTATGGAGAAATTGATGATTTTTAGGGTAAAAAGGTTATGGCTTGATCTAAACAACAAGAAACCTAAAAATCTTTGACAAGGAATTGAGATTCTTAAGTCTAGAGATCAAGATTTAAACTAAAAAGGGGAAATTAATGATGTCCTTATCCGGGTAGGAGAGTCATATACCCTGTCGATTTCATAGTTCTGGAGACACAACCTGTGTCCAACTCCAATCGTAGGGCTCAATCTCCTGTCATCCTAGGTCGACCATTCCTTGCTACTGCTAATGCCATCATCAATTGTAGGAATGGGTCTATGAGGTTAACCTTTGGAGACATGACTAGAGAAGTCAATGTCTTCAATCTAGGAAAACAACCCCGCGATATCGAGGACCAAACATTTGAAGTCAACCTAATTGAGAACTTGACAAGTGAACACGGGGAAGAATTGGAATTAGAAGTGGAGATTGACTTCGAGTTAGAGTCTGACAACTTTAATGTAACACCCCGTTCCCTGAATACGTACTTAGTTGCGTATTCCGATTTTCAATCATATTTTTTTTATTTATTTACTTCCTGTATTTATTTTGTATTATGAATTATTTATATGATCGTTTTGTTGTGGATCTGGATTCGTGAACTCGGAGTCAGCCCTAGTCTGAACCGAGAACCCGATCCAAGTGAATTGCTCAATTTACTCTTTCTAGTATTTAGATTTGACCGATTTCAGTTTTAAACATCATTTTTCAATATTTTAGATTTTTTGTGATTTTCTGGAATTTTCCTGAATTAAAATGAAAAACTTCAAAACCGGTGTCGACTAGTGCCGCTGATCGATTTCAGGATTTTTAATTTAAAAATTATAAAGAATTTCTTGAAACGAATTTCACCATGATTCTTAGAATAATATTCTTGATTTTTGAGAATTTTTGCGGGTCGTTCCGAGATACTTGATTTTCAGACGATTTCGGTATTTTTCCGAAAGTTTTCCGCATCCGCAACTGAATCCCGGGAATCCGCCACTCTAATTATTTTTCCTTTTTCTTCCAAGAAAATATCTTCCTTTTTTCATTTTCTTTTCCTTTTTCCATTTTCTTTCCTTCCTTTTCTTTCCACCAAATTCTCCAAACTTCTCCATTCTTCCATTATCTTCTACATCTTTCCTCCAAAAATATCTCCTCCACCAAAAATATCTTCTCCAAAATATCTCAAACTCCTCTCCCATCACCATGGCCGGCCAAAGAGCCACCTAACCCCTCCATTTTACAAAAAACCCCCTCTCTAAACACTTTTTACATTACCTTCACAAATCCAATTCCTATATAAACCTTTCCTTCATCTTTCCACTTCATTTTTCTCTTCACCAACACCTTAACCACCACCAACTCCTCCTTCATCTCCACCACAACAACAACCACTACAATTTCTCCAACTCCTTACCTTCATCTTCTTCCTCCTCCATCTCCATGTAAACCACCACAAACTCCAACAACTCCACCAAAGCCTCCACCTTCTCCTTTACCTTCTCCAAAAATACCACCACCATCAAACCCTCCACAAAACCACCACCCCATCACCACATCAAGAGCCGGCCACCTTCTTTGGATTGGGGCCGAGCTCTTCTTAGTCGGTAATATCTCCGATGATTATTCCGGTAATCGTTCGCGATTATTTCGGTAATCATTACGGTGACGATTACAACGACAACAACTAACATCACCATCACCTCTACTATTTTCCACCACCATCTTCACTTCCACCATCACTTTCACCATCATAACACCACCTCCATCTCCACTACTTCAACCTCCAAACATCACCTCCTTCACCTTCTTTTTCATTACTCCATCAAAATCCAACTCCTCCACAAATAACACCACCACCAAAGCAAGCACCTTTCCCTTTCTCTCTCCCTCCTCCTCTCTGTATATTGCTGACGCGGATCTCACCCCCGCGTCCAGGCAATGCCTTAACGCGAATCTTCGCGTTCTTGGCATCTGTTTAAACGCGGCCTTCGCGTTCTTGTACCGACGCAACGCGGAGTCCATGCCCGCGTCTGTGTCCCTTGAAAAGTCACCTAGAGGGGGGTGAATAGGTGACGATGCTAATCTAGTGAACTTAATGCGGAATTTAAAAACTAATTGCAATTACAACAATGATGCACACACAAGCAAGTATAAGATATAGCAATTTGCACAATACACAAAGTAAAGAGAGAGATAGAGAGAGAGAGTCAATGGATCAAACGCAAACACAGAGATATGTTATCAAGGTTCGAGCACCCAGCTCTACATCCTCGCCTTCGACACACGAAGGATTTCTAATCCACTAGCTAGTTCACAAAGAACTCTCACAAGGAGTACCCAACTCCTCTCTTTACAATCACAACCTCCTCCTTGAGGCACAACTCCAAGCCAACAATCTCCTCACAACTTGAGGGATTTTCAAACTCAAAACCAATACAAGGATCACCTCACAACCTTGAGGGATACAACCCAATAGCCAAACTTCCTCAACACAATGAGGGAAAGGCACAAAGCCAAGCTAAAGATAGGGTTTACAACTTAGTGGTTTCAAACAACAACCACAAAACAATCTCTTTTTGCCACACAAAATCCTATAGAAAAGATAGTAGATTTTAGCTCAAGTGTGGAGAAAACCAAGGGATTTGAAATCAGCAACTCAAAGAAAATCTTTGGGAAATAAGTGAAACCAAGATAGAGAAGTTCAATTCAAAGCTTTTCCCAAAACCCTTTTCTTTGATTTTTCAAACCCTAATGAAAACACCAAAAAGATTGTTCAAATCAAGCTCAAAAACTTCTTTTTAATGCTGTAAAAACACCAGAGAGTATGTAAAAATTCGCACAAAAATTCTTGGAGAAAAACTCTTGCCAAAAGGGTATTTATAGGCTAATCCAGAAAATAGCCGTTGGCAGCAGAACTGCCAGAAATACCCTGGCGGTCGACCGCCCGGTCGACCGCACAACGGTCAATTTTTGACCGTTGTCAGCTACCGTCGACCGCCCGGTCGACCGAAACAAACAGAGAGCGACTCTGTTAACAGTCGGTCGACCGCTCGGTCGACCGGCAAACATGCACACTGATACGTGCATCTGCCAAAACCACGGTCGACTTGTCCGGTCGACCGGACAAGACAGACACAGGCACGGTCGACTGGTGCGGTCGACCGGCTCAGATCAAAAGTTGAGTTTAAAACACAATTTTGAAAAGACTTTGATTTTTATGAAAAATATCTTTAAATAGTACTAAGTATAAAACATAAAAATTGATTTCTAGGCAGAGGATTTTGTATCAAAATAATTTTGTATCTAATCATTTTTACCAAAACCAAAAACTGTATTTTCTAAAACTTGAATAGAAAATACGTTTTGTCCAAAACACTTCCAGATACAAAAACATGACAATTAAACACTTTGAAGCATGATGCATATGGATAGAAATCCAATATACATGAAACAAATATATATCATAATTTTTGTCATTAATTCCAAAATATGTTTTGTCAAAAATACCAAAACATATAACACATGAATAAAGGAGTCAAAACTAAGTTTGTCTAGGAAATTAAAGCATGCATGTATATAGAACAAATCATATATACATTAAACCATGTAAACTTGTTTTGATCTATCTATTCATGAAAACCAAGATCGGTTAAACCTAAAACCGAAAAACCAAAAAACCAATATTCAAAACATGAACGTGTGTGTTGTGAACTTGAGCATTATCATACTATTCTAATCTTTACAATTTGGATCTAAACACAAACTAAACTAGGGATACCTAAGTCTTCTTGTAGAGCGCCGTCTCCAAGTTGACTCGGTCCAAACCGTGATTCACCAAGCTTGACTCCAATGAGTGCTAGATGTCATCTTTGTTGCTTAGGCTCTTGAATCACCTTGTGAAAGATGTGTGGAAGCTTTCACCAACTAATATCTTGTTAAATATCTGAAACTTAAACATTGCAAGATTATTAGTACACATAACTACATGAGTTAATCATCATCAAAACTAGAGTGGAAGGCCTTTGGGCCAACAATCTCCCCCTTTTTGATGATGACAAAACTCATGGAGTTATATATGCATGGATTAAAGTAAAGCTTCAAAGAAGCTCCCCCTTAACTCATGCATAACAATAAAACATATAAGATATGCAATGAATGTTCTTAAACACATATAACATGTTCTGGATACCAATTAAAATAAAACATAAACAATGAAACATGCTCTTGATACCAATAAAACAATAATATTGAAACCAACATATTATTACAAATGAAAACCAATTAAAACATATGCATAAATCAACCATGCATATAAACTACAAATTCTTCTCCCCTTTTTTGTCAATCATCAACAAAGGGGTAAAAACAAACATAATGAAAACAAATACTTCTCCCCCTGAATCTTCAAAACAAAGAAGCAATAAATTATTCCAAGGGGTAAAACCAAAGTCAATATGATATCAATTGAAAATAACAAACTTTGAGAAATGCCAAATCCCATTTGAAATAAAACAAAGCATTGAAACAAAATAACATTTTATATCAAAATGAAAACAAGTAATGTAAACTTGATACCAATAGATAATAAAAAATTGATACCAAATTTAAGGAAACAAATAGCATCTTGATACCAAAAGAAGATATTTTTCATTATAAGCATATGATACCAATTACTTTAATATCATAAAGTTAGGAGTGGGAAACAAAAAAAATGGTAAACCAAATACCAATTGAAATATAAAATACGAGTTTTCTCCCCCTTTATGAATACCAAAAGAAAATATGCATAGGCTTGAAATAAGATACCAATTGAAAATTAAATCAATTGAAACATGATATTCATTAAAAGTTCAAGCTTAGCAATCTTAAAATTATGATAAAGCTTGTATATGGATACCAATTGAAAAACTCAAGCTTAACATAACCAAAATTTGTGCTTCAAGATATAGGGATAAAATAAGCACAAATAAATCATCTATATATGTATGTAAGAAATAGATACCAATTGAAATTGATACTATATGAAGTGTAAGCATACATATATAAAACAACACATATATGAGTATACAAAAGGATGTCAAGATTGATACCAATTGAAAGAATTCAAAGATACCAATTGAAACAACAATAAGATCAAGTGTATGACTCATATCAACTACCACCCATTTCATGATCAAGTTTAAAATGATTTTCATTATAAAGCATACATGAGCATGATCTCCCATCCAACCGCCCATAGAAGGTAGGGTTTTTAAAAATAGATTTAGAAATATAGTATATTTGAAAAACTCTACCTCATGAAGAATATCACAACTAGTCATATGAATCAACTAGTACGAAATCCTTCAAGATAAAACACAAAGATTTTTCATGAAACATGAGAATCACATGATCACCAAACACTCAAAATCTATATGGCACCAATAGTACTCATGAAAATCAAATCATGAGAAAACATCAAAATAAGATGAGTGTACAAGTGTTGTGAGAAACATATCATCATGAAAATAGATAATTAAGCTCAATATAGTAATCATCAAGATATGAAACATAAGTGAATCATGAAATCCATGAAAGTTCATCCATATGATTTAAGCTTCAAGGCATATGTATGTCATGTACAAACTAAAGTATACATACATATCCTAAACACAATGAGTCCACAAAAGTATATGCATGAAGGCACGTGGCTCAAAGGGTATACATGTATATCTTAAGGTTTCGCAAAATAAACATATACATGAAATGAAAACTCATATACATAAAACAAATCCAAAAATAGGAATACAAGTTTAAAATGCATTAATCATCAAAACTAGACTATACTGGAACATCTAAAGGGTACAAATAGGCATCCAAGCACAAACATATATAAAGGTTTATTTGTGTCCCACTACATGTGCAAGTATAAATTCTAGTCTTAATAAAAACTAATATCTAAACAAGTAATCAAATCATTATGCATAAAACGGATACAAATCAATCATGAAAAACATAAAAATGATCATGAAGAACATCCACATGCTATTAGAATCAAGAAATACATGATAGCTTATAAACATCAAAACATGTGGCTAAATTAGAAATCATACAACACAAGTTATTTATCAAAACATGAATCATTAAAAAAATCATAGTCAACCATATGATTTGCATGACAAAGACATGTGCATTAAACCTATGATAAACATGATAGCCAAAACATAAAGTGAACACAAAATATGGGTCCATACTAAACATGGGTGTCTCAATAACTAATCATGTAAAGCATAAGTCTAATAAACATGGCAAATATCATACTAATCAAAAACATAAGTCATCAAAACAAAACATCATAAACATTCATATGATCATTATGTATATGCATGTACATTAGATCTAGGGCATACATGTTAGTTTAAATAAGGTGAGAATACTTAAATATAGATCCATATAAAACATGGGTGCTCAAGTAACTAAACATGTATAACACTATTCTAATAAGCATGGCATAGGCATAATGAATAACAAAACATGACATGCTATAAATAGATGAACATTAAAAGCATGCAAATAAAAATGGGAGTTAGAGAATGATACCAAAACGATGAAGGTGCATCTCTAGTTCTCCAAACCACGGTGGTCCTCCCACCTAATCTCCTTAAGAGTGAAGCATCCAAATGGTTCTCCTTTTAGCTTAGAATGCATCCACCTCAAGGCACCAACACTCTCACGTTATGCGAGAGCCTCCACCTACATCAAACATCAAAGAGGTGGATCTTGGTACCCATTTTCTTGTGGGTCCACGGGGGTTAGTATCTCTCCTAACCCAAACAAGATTAGTTGCTAAATTTTCAATATGTAATCTATCATAGCAAAATCTAGCAAGGTGGCCTTTTCGACCACAATGTGTACAAGTGTACACATGAGCATACATGTTATGATTGTGTCCGTGATGAGCATGTGTATGCCGTGATGGGTGTGCATGCATAGTTGGAGCTTGTTTCTTGCGAACCAGGGATTCCAAACGAGTGTGATTTAAAGCACATTGGCTCAAAGTGGAGCCCAAACAATCAACACTTTTCTTCAAATTATTTATATCATTTTCAATGCTAGAAGATAAAGTGGAGCATGCAATGGAAGTGCTAGAAGTAGAAGCTATGCTAGCATGGCAAACATGAATATCAATATCATTTTGCAAAGATTTATTTTTATTTAAAACCAAATCCAATTCTTTTGTTATGAAATCAATATCATTTTTCAAAGTGAGATTTTCTTTAAAAGTAAAATTCAATTTTGAAGATAAGATCTCATTGTGCTTTACAACATCATCACAATCATTTTTGTTTTTCAAAAATTCATTTTCCTTTAAAGCAAGTTCGAGTTGAGATTTAAGTGAGTCACATTCACTTGCAATCTCTTCCTTCTCTTGCAACATCAATTCAAAATTAGAGCATAAATCCTTTAATTCATTTTTCAAAACATGATTATCATCTTTCAACAAATCATGTTTTTCTAACAAATTCTCAAGCTTTTGAACAAGTTCCATATTTAAAGTTTGAACTTCAAAACATCCATGACAATAGGAACTAGAGCTATCATCTATTTGAGAATTCGATTGTACCTCATGGGAGTCATTCCCATGGACCATAAAGCAAGGTTCTTCGGATATGTCTCTCCTAGATCTCCTTATCTTGTTGATAATCTTTGGAAGCTCGGAAGATGACAACATGCTCCAAACTGCAAAAGCTGAATCATATCGATCAAAAACATGTAGAAGATTTTCATTGAGAGATGCTCTAAGTGCCCTAAGTGCTAATGCATTAGCCTTTTTATGCTTGCTACTATTTGGGAAGGATTCTTGTGTAGAGGCTTGATAAGCTAGATGTCCTAGGCTTTTTAAATGACTACTCATCTTGGCTATCCAAATATCATGTCTAGTAAAATTAAACATAGGAGGGCTATCCATGAGTGCAAGCTAATATGTGTGCAAATGACAATGCAAATGAAGATTAGCAAACCAAGATCTCACTCCTAGGTGGTTAAACCTAAATATAAGGAGCGCTAGCTCTGATACCAATTGAAAAGTCACCTAGAGGGGGGGGGGTGAATAGGTGACGATGCTAATCTAGTGAACTTAATGCAGAATTTAAAAACTAATTTCAATTACAACAATGATGCACACACAAGCAAGTATAAGATATAGCAATTTGCACAATACACAAAGTAAAGAGAGAGATAGAGAGAGAGTCAATGGATCAAACGCAAACACAGAGATATGTTATCGAGGTTCGAGCACCCAGCTCTACATCCCCGCCTTCGACACACGAAGGATTTCTAATCCACTAGCTAGTTCACAAAGAACTCTCACAAGGAGTACCCAACTCCTCTCTTTACAATCACAACCTCCTCCTTGAGGCACAACTCCAAGCCAACAATCTCCTCACAACTTGAGGGATTTCCAATCTCAAAACCAATACAAGGATCACCTCACAACCTTGAGGGATACAACCCAATAGCCAAACTTCCTCAACACAATGAGGGAAAGGCACAAAGCCAAGCTAAAGATAGAGTTTACAACTTAGTGGTTTCAAACAATAACCACAAAACAATCTCTTTTTCCCATACAAAATCCTATAGAAAAGATAGTAGATTTTAGCTCAAGTGTGGAGAAAACCAAGGGATTTGAAACCAGCAACTCAAAGAAAATCTTTGGAAATAAGTGAAACCAAGATAGAGAATTTCAATTCAAAAGCTTTTCCCAAAACCCTTTTCTTTGATTTTTCAAACCCTAATGAAAACACCAAAAAGATTGTTCAAATCAAGCTCAAAAACGTCTTTTTAATGCTGTAAAAACACCAGAGAGTATGTAAAAATTCGCACAAAAATTCTTGGAGAAAAACTCTTGCCAAAGGGTATTTATAGGCTAATCTAGAAAATAGTCGTTGGCAGCAGAACTGCCAGAAATACCCTGGCGGTCGACCGCCCGGTCGACCGACAACGGTCAATTTTTGACCGTTGTCAGCTACCGGTCGACCGCCCGGTCGACCGAAACAAACAGAGAGCAACTCTGTTAACAGTCGGTCGACCGCTCGGTCGACCGGCAAACTTGCACACTGATACGTGCATCTGCCAGAACCACGGTCGACTTGTCCGGTCGACCAGACAAGACTGACACAGGCACGGTCGACCGGTGCGGTCGACCGGCTCAGATCAAAAGTTGAGTTTAAAACACAATTTTGAAAAGACTTTGATTTTTATGAAAAATATCTTTAAATAGTTCTAAGTATAAAACATAAAAATTGATTTGTAGGCAGAGGATTTTGTATCAAAATATTTTTGTATCTAATCATTTTTACCAAAAACCAAAAACTGTATTTTCTAAAACTTGAATAGAAAATACGTTTTGTCCAAAACACTTCCAGATAGAAAAACATGATAATTAAACACTTTGAAGTATGATGCATATGGATAGAAATCCAATATACATGAAACAAATATATATCATAGTTTTTGTCATTAATTCCAAAATATGTTTTGTCAAAAATACCAAAACATATAACACATGAATAAAGGAGTCAAAACTAAGTTTGTCTAGGAAATTAAAGCATGCATGTATATAGAACAAATCATATATACATTAAACCATGTATACTTGTTTTGATCTATCTATTCATGAAAACCAAGATCGGTTAAACCTAAAACCGAAAAACCAAAAAACCAATATTCAAACATTGAAACGTATGTGTTGTGAACTTGAGCATTATCATACTATTCTAATCTTTACAATTTGGATCTAAACACAAACTAAACTAGGGATACCTAAGTCTTCTTGTAGAGCGCCGTCTCCAAGTTGACTCGGTCCAAACCGTGATTCACCAAGCTTGACTCCAATGAGTGCTAGATGTCATCTTTGTTGCTTAGGCTCTTGAATCACCTTGTGAAAGATGTGTGGAAGCTTTCACCAACTAATATCTTGTTAAATATCTGAAACTTAAACATTGCAAGATTATTAGTGCACATAACTACATGAGTTAATCATCATCAAAACTAGAGTGGAAGGCCTTTGGGCCAACAATCTCCCCCTTTTTGATGATGACAAAACTCATGGAGTTATATATGCATGGATTAAAGTAAACCTTCAAAGAAGCTCCCCCTTAACTCATGCATAACAATAAAACATATAAGATATGCAATGAATGTTCTTAAACACATATAAACATGTTCTGGATACCAATTAAAATAAAACATAAACAATGAAACATGCTCTTGATACCAATAAAACAATAATATTGAAACCAACATATTATTACAAATGAAAACCAATTAAAACATATGCATAAATCAACCATGCATATAAACTACAAATTCTTCTCCCCCTTTTTGTCAATCATCAACAAAGGGGTAAAAACAAACATAATGAAAACAAATACTTCTCCCCCTAAATCTTCAAAACAAAGAAGCAATAAATTATTCCAAGGGGTAAAACCAAAGTCAATATGATATCAATTGAAAATAACAAACTTTGAGAAATACCAAATCCTATTTGAAATAAAACAAGGCATTAAAACAAAATAACATTTTATATCAAAATGAAAACAAGTAATGTAAACTTGATACCAATAGATAATAAAAATTGATACCAAATTTAAGGAAACAAATAGCATCTTGATACAAAAAGAAGATATTTTTCATTATAAGCATATGATACCAATTACTTTAATATCATAAAGTTAGGAGTGGGAAACAAAAACAATGGTAAACCAAATACCAATTGAAATATAAAATACGAGTTTTCTCCCCCTTTATGAAATACCAAAAGAAAATATGCATAGGCTTGAAATAAGATACCAATTGAAAATTAAATCAATTGAAACATGATATTCATTAAAAGTTTAAGCTTAGCAATCTTAAAATTATGATAAAGCTTGTATATGGATAACAATTGAAAAACTCAAGCTTAACATAACCAAAATTCGTGCTTTAAGATATAGGGATAAAATAAACACAAATAAATTATCTATATATGTATGTAAGAAATAGATACCAATTGAAATTGATACTATATGAAGTGTAAGCATGCATATATAAAACAACACATATATGAGTATACAAAAGGATGTCAAGATTGATACCAATTGAAAGAATTCAAAGATACCAATTGAAACAACAATAAGATCAAGTGTATGACTCATATCAACTACCACCCATTTCATGATCAAGTTTAAAATGATTTTCATGATAAAGCATACATGAGCATGATCTCCCATCCAACCGCCCATAGAAGGTAGGGGTTTTTAAAAATAGATTTAGAAATATAGTATGTTTGAAAAACTCTACCTCATGAAGAATATCATAACTAGTCATATGAGTCAACTAGTACGAAATCCTTCAAGATAAAACACAAAGATTTTTCATAATACATGAGAATCACATGATCACCAAACACTCAAAATCTATATGGCACCAATAGTACTCATGAAAATCAAATCATGAGAAAACATCAAAATAAGATGAGTGTACAAGTATTGTGAGAAACGTATCATCATGAAAATGGATAATTAAGCTCAATATAGTAATCATCCAGATATGAAACATAAGTGAATCATGAAATCCATGAAAGTTCATCCATATGATTTAAGCTTCAAGGCATATGTATGTCATGTACAAACTAAAGTATACATATATATCCTAAACACAATGAGTCCACAAAAGTATATGCATGAAGGCACGTGGCTCAAAGGGTATACATGTATATCTTAAGGTTTGGCAAAATAAACATATACATGAAATGAAAACTCATATACATAAAACAAATCCAAAAATAGGAATACAAGTTTAAAATGCATGAATCATCAAAACTAGACTATACTGGAACATCTAAAGGGTACAAAATGAAATCCAAGCACAAACATATATAAAGGTTTATTTGTGTCCCACTACATGTGCAAGTATAAATTCTAGTCTTAATGAAAACTAACATCTAAACAAGTAATCAAATCATTATGCATAAAACGAATACAAATCAATCATGAAAAACATAAAAATGATCATGAAGAACATCCACATGCTATTAGAATCAAGAAATACATGATAGCCTATAAACATCAAAACATGTGGCTAAATTAGAAATCATACAACACAAGTTATTTATCAAAACATGAATCATTAAAAAAAATCATAGTCAACCATATGATTTGCATGACAAAGATATGTGCATTAAACCTATGATAAACATGATAGCCAAAACATAAAGAGAACACAAAATATGGGTCCATACTAAACATGGGTGTCTCAATAACTAATCATGTAAAGCATAAGTCTAATAAACATGGCAAATATCATACTAATCAAAAACATAAGTCATCAAAACAAAACATCATAAACATTCATATGATCATTATGTATATGCATGTACATTAGATCTAGGGCATACATGTTAGTTTAAACAAGGTGAAAACACTTAAATATAGATCCATATAAAACATGGGTGCTCAAGTAACTAAACATGTATAACACTATTCTAATAAGCATGGCATAGGCATAATGAATAACAAAACATGACATGCTATAAATAGATGAACATTAAAAGCATGCAAATAAAAATGGAGTTAGAGAATGATACCAAAACGATGAAGGTGCATCTCTAGTTCTCCAAACCACGGTGGTCCTCCCACCTAATCTCCTTAAGAGTGAAGCATCCAAATGGTTCTCCTTTTAGCTTAGAATGCATCCACCTCAAGGCACCAACACTCTCACGTTATGCGAGAGCCTCCACCTACATCAAACATCAAAGAGGTGGATCTTGGTACCCATTTTCTTATGGGTCCACGGGGGTTAGTATCTCTCCTAACCCAAACAAGATTAGTTGCTAAATTTTCAATATGTAATCTATCATAGCAAAATCTAGCAAGGTGGCCTTTTCGACCACAATGTGTACAAGTGTACACATGAGCATACATGTTATGATTGTGTCCGTGATGAGCATGTGTATGCCGTGATGGGTGTGCATGCATAGTTGGAGCTTGTTTCTTGCGAACCAAGGATTCCAAACGAGTGTGATTTAAAGCACATTGGCTCAAAGTGGAGCCCAAACAATCAACACTTTTCTTCAAATTATTTATATCATTTTCAATGCTAGAAGATAAAGTGGAGCATGCAATGGAAGTGCTAGAAGTAGAAGCTATGCTAGCATGGCAAACATGAATATCAATATCATTTTGCAAAGATTTATTTTTATTTAAAACCAAATCCAATTCTTTTATTATGAAATCAATATCATTTTTCAAAGTGAGATTTTCTTTAAAAGTAAAATCTAATTTTGGAGATAAGATCTCATTGTGCTTTACAACATCATCACAATCATTTTTGTTTTTCAAAAATTCATTTTCCTTTAAAGCAAGTTCGAGTTGAGATTTAAGTGAGTCACATTCACTTGCAATCTCTTCCTTCTCTTGCAACATCAATTCAAAATTAGAGCATAAATCCTTTAATTCATTTTTTAAAACATGATTATCATCTTTCAACAATCATGTTTTTCTAACAAATTCTCAAGCTTTTGAACAAGTTCCATATTTAAAGTTTGAACTTCAAAACATCCATGACAATAGGAACTAGAGCTATCATCTATTTGAGAATCCGATTGTACCTCATGGGAGTCATTCTCATGGACCATAAAGCAAGGTTCTTCGGATATGTCTCTCCTAGATCTCCTTATCTTGTTGATAATCTTTGGAAGCTCGGAAGATGACAACATGCTCCAAACTGCAAAAGCCGAATCATATCGATTAAAAACATGTAGAAGATTTTCATTGAGAGATGCTCTAAGTGCCCTAAGTGCTAATGCATTGGCCTTTTTATGCTTGCTACTATTTGGGAATGATTCTTGTGTAGAGGCTTGATAAGCTAGATGTCCTAGGCTTTTTAAATGACTACTCATCTTGGCTATCCAAATATCATGTCTAGCAAAATTAAACATAGGAGGGCTATCCATGAGTGCAAGCTAATATGTGTGCAAATGACAATGCAAATGAAGATTAGCAAACCAAGATCTCACTCCTAGGTGGTTAAACCTAAATATCAGGAGCGCTAGCTCTGATACCAATTGAAAAGTCACCTAGAGGGGGGGTGAATAGGTGACGATGCTAATCTAGTGAACTTAATGCGGAATTTAAAAACTAATTGCAATTACAACAATGATGCACACACAAGCAAGTATAAGATATAGCAATTTGCACAATACACAAAGTAAAGAGAGAGATAGAGAGAGTCAATGGATCAAACGCAAACACAGAGATATGTTATCGAGGTTCGAGCACCCAGCTCTACATCCCCGCCTTCGACACACGAAGGATTTCTAATCCACTAGCTAGTTCACAAAGAACTCTCACAAGGAGTACCCAACTCCTCTCTTTACAATCACAACCTCCTCCTTGAGGCACAACTCCAAGCCAACAATCTCCTCACAACTTGAGGGATTTCCAAACTCAAAACCAATACAAGGATCACCTCACAACCTTGAGGGATACAACCCAATAGCCAAACTTCCTCAACACAATGAGTGAAAGGCACAAAGCCAAGCTAAAGATAGGGTTTACGACTTAGTGATTTCAAACAACAACCACAAAACAATCTCTTTTTCCCACACAAAATCTTATAGAAAAGATAGTAGATTTTAGCTCAAGTGTGGAGAAACCAAGGGATTTGAAACCAGCAACTCAAAGAAAATCTTTGGAAAATAAGTGAAACCAAGATAGAGAAGTTCAATTCAAAAGCTTTTCCCAAAACCCTTTTCTTTGATTTTTCAAACCCTAATGAAAACACAAAAAAGATTGTTCAAATCAAGCTCAAAAACTTCTTTTTAATGCTGTAAAAACACCAGAGAGTATGTAAAAATTCGCACAAAAATTCTTGGAGAAAAACTCTTGCCAAAAGGGTATTTATAGGCTAATCCAGAAAATAGCCGTTGGCAGCAGAACTGCCAGAAATACCCTGGCGGTCGACCGCCCGGTCGACCGCACAACGGTCAATTTTTGACCGTTGTCAGCTACCGTCGACCGCCCGGTCGACCGAAACAAACAGAGAGCAACTCTGTTAACAGTCGGTCGACCAGCAAACATACACACTGATACGTGCATCTGCCAGAACCACGGTCGACTTGTCCGGTCGACCGGACAAGACTGACACATGCACGGTCGACTGGTGCGGTCGACCGGCTTAGATCAAAAGTTGAGTTTAAAACACAATTTTGAAAAGACTTTGTTTTTTATGAAAAATATCTTTAAATAGTACTAAGTATAAAATATAAAAATTGATTTGTAGGCAGAGGATTTTGTATCAAAATATTTTTGTATCTAATCATTTTTACCAAAACCAAAAACTGTATTTTCTAAAACTTGAATAGAAAATACGTTTTGTCCAAAACACTTCCAGATACAAAAACATGATAATTAAACACTTTGAAGCATGATGCATATGGATAGATATCCAATATACATGAAACAAATATATATCATAGTTTTTGTCATTAATTCCAAAATATGTTTTGTCAAAAATACCAAAACATATAACACATGAATAAAGGAGTCAAAACTAAGTTTGTCTAGGAAATTAAAGCATGCATGTATATAGAACAAATCATATATACATTAAACCATGTAAACTTGTTTTGATCTATCTATTCATGAAAACCAAGATCGGTTAAACCTAAAACCGAAAAACCAAAAAACCAATATTCAAAACATGAAACGTGTGTGTTATGAACTTGAGCATTATCATACTATTCTAATCTTTACAATTTGGATCTAAACACAAACTAAACTAGGGATACCTAAGTCTTCTTGTAGAGCGCCGTCTCCAAGTTGACTCGGTCCAAACCGTGATTCACCAAGCTTGACTCCAATGAGTGCTAGATGTCATCTTTGTTGCTTAGTCTCTTGAATCACCTTGTGAAAGATGTGTGGAAGCTTTCACCAACTAATATCTTGTTAAATATCTGAAACTTAAACATTGCAAGATTATTAGTGCACATAACTACATGAGTTAATCATCATCAAAACTAGAGTGGAAGGCCTTTGGGTGAACATCCCTTTCATGTCTGCACGACGCGGAGCTAATGCCCGCGTCTGTGTTCATCTCATGCTAACGCGACGCGGAACCCATGACCGCGTCCGCGTTCTTCTCGTGTCCTGACTTGAACGCGGGTCTCGAACCCCGCGTTTGTGGCACCTTTGCGACGCGATTCCCGCGTCTGTGACTCCCGCGTCTGCGACTCCCGCGTCTCACTCTCAAAACCCGCGTCTCCCTGTGCACTCTATCCTTCCATATACTTCTCTCTCTAGTTTTCCTCTCTCTTTCTCTCTCTAACTCTTTCTCTCTCCTCTTCACTTATTATATTTATGGCGCGTACGCGAGTTCCATGGATTTCTAAGTTTTCGGCCTTTCCAGAGATTTAGGCGAGTGTCCTCGCTCTCGCCTCCATTTGGGTTTCCCCGCTTTGTCGGGTCGACATGTATTTTATTCCATGTTTAAATGTATTTTGTATTGGGCTGAGTCCCTGTATTTGTGTATGGCCGAGTGCCAATGACTGGACATGTATTGCTTTGTGATGAATGCTTGTATTAGGGTAGTTTAATTCTTGTACATATACCATGCCTGTGTTGTATTTTACTGCTTTATACCATGCGTGGCCGACCCTTCGTGGTCGTTGGACTCTGGGTTTCTGCCCACTCCTGGGATGGCTAGTAGCCACCGAGAGTGCGCTTAAACCCCGAGCGTACTTGACCTCCGGATCCTTCAGCCTCCGTTCTCTCACTATCTCGAAAGGGAAGTGATTGGGATCGTCAGGTCTCTCTGTCCTTCAGCCTCTGGTCTCTCACTATCTCGAAAGGGAAGTGATTGGGACCGTCAGGTTCTTCAGCTCCGCCTGGTTATCATGATAAGCACTCAGCACTTTACCACTAGATTCGTTTAGGCGAGAGGCTGCCGGATTTTCTACTCGCACCTTAAGCCTAGTTGTCCCGGTAACCTTGCCAGACGCTCCAGTGTTAAATACTGTTTGCTGTCTGTGCCTCCAGCTTGCTCAGCTTCGCTTGGTTGTGCTCAGCTACTACTTTATCACATGCCATGTACTTACCTGATATGTTAACACTTGGCATGCCATTACTTCATACCTGTCAATTACATGCTACTATATAACACCTGTTTGTATCACCTGTCAACTGATGTGTTATCACCTGACACCAATATGCTACTACTTGGCAAGACCTCTTGTTATGGCATGACTTGCCACGGACTAATATCAATCTCTTGACATGACTTGTCACCTGCCAAATATCATCCTCCTGTCATGCTATCACTTGACATCCGGCATGATATACTTGACCTATGATTATCACATTTACGGGAATACTATACTTGTTATCCTGCATAACATGCAGTGACTTGAATCTTGTACTTGTTATCCTTATTATACATACAGTGACCTGAATCTGCAGTACTCATGTACTCCTGAATTCCTGATCATGTCCTGTTCTTGTTATTTTCCCGTAAATTGATAATTACATAACAAATTCTAATAAGACAACTTGCACCCGGTTTGGGGGAAACTGATGGGCCCTGATTAATCATGTTTATGGTGGTCTTATCGAGCCGCGCGTGGCCACATACTTGAGGGATCACCTGGAGGCCACCAGGGATTCCGTGGGGTGTGCTGGCACCCCTACTCCTGTTTATTCCTGCCGGGTATGCACACGCCCTAGGCCTATTTCTATGGGATCTGCGATACTCTATTATTGTTCGGGCGTGAATAAGTCCCGGTACCTAGCGGTACGTTCCGGCTCAGCACTGGATACTCCTGGACCGTTGTCCCGGGCATGTACGGGGCCCATCCGAAATATGATTCATCGAACCTTATCAGTTTCCAAATAACTTGCTTTATAAGTTGTAAGTGAAGGTATGTGGAATGGGACGCATACTGAAGCCCACAGCTTAGACGGCCCTATAATAAAATGCGAATATGCGATTTGATGTGTTGTTTTGTAACTCGGGTTGTACGCGCTCGGATTACGGTGACATGGGATAAAGGTATATAGATGAGGGTTTCCTTGTTTGGATTATTCCTTCGAGGTACTAGTCTCATGGGGCCGTGACCTAAGCTTGTACAATCGGTTTTGCTCGTAATCGGTTTTATTTGGTTTTATCGGTTTTTATCAGTTTTATGTTAGTTTAGGAGATATCTGGTGTTGCCCTATCTACTTTACTTCTCATCTCTTTACCTTCTCTTATCTTATTATACCATGAGTAGTTCCTGTTTGATATCACTTGTTTTATATCTACTTGCTCCTGCATCTTACCTATGCTCGCCACTTGGCATTCGTATCACCACTCGCCTGGGAGTTCTATCTGACTCTCCTGGATCCTCATGTCCAGGTCATGGAGCTTGGAGCGTGTGGATTCTCCCAGTTGCTGATCAGAGTGGCGCAGCTGAAGCGTGGATCTCCAGCAGACCGCCTAGAGCTCTATTCTTCCAGGCCCCCTGTGCGCCTCTCGAGTTTTCCTTTTGTAAACTCGTGAGTGCCTTTTATACTGTTCACTCTTGTACATCCCTTTGTATTCTCGCATTTGCGCCTATCGGTGATGTAATATTATTGTAATATTTGTCACATCTGTGATAACTTTGTAATTGTACTCATGTGTTGGAATGTATAATGCACCACTTGCTTCCGTACTCTGATTCTTGCCTGTACTGATGCTTAGCGTATATACGTGAGGGTATTTCAGACCTGCGTATATACGTTGTAGTAACGTCTCCGTACCCACAGGATCGGGGCGTTACAGGTTGGTATCAGAGCCTAGGTTCTCACCTCCTCAGTACGTCCAGACGACAAATTAATGGTAAAGAAATTTGCAACTGGAATGCATGAGTCCTGATTATACACTCCAACTATAAGTACAGAGTTATCTATTTTTCTTGATCATTCTTCCTTTGATTCCTAATCCCTTCCATCTTTCTCCTGTTTTGGTTTTTCGAAGCCTTTATACCAACTTAAGATATGGATATACTAGAGGGGTAGTGGCTGGTTCTGAATGAAGCGATTATATGATCTCTTTGGCCAACTCTATGAAGCTCGGGTATTCTCAGGATTGATCCTGATCGGGTTATCTTTCAGAAGTCAGTAGTTAGAATTCTCTACGGATATTCTACATTCTCGGCTATATCTTTCAGAGTGATTGATGCCTGGTATTCGGAATTCTCAATTATCGATCTTCTTTATTATGCTCAGGACTATCAGGGTTATCTTTATCTTCAGTATTCTGGCTTATTCTCAGAGTGACATTAAGTATGCTGTACAGCGGGAATTCTATTGCAAAACTGTGTTATCAGTCAGTATTATTCGGCATTGTTCGAAGATTTATACAGCCGAAGTGCAGAGGATGTTTATATTCTGATTATTATTCAGTCAACATGAGAGCCCTACCTATAGTACTTCATATCTTAATTGGTATAAATTCCGTCCTTATCCTCTTTGTGTTCATTTTACCCCTTATCAAAATTGCGAGGACGCAATTTTTTGTATGGTGGATGGAATGTAACACCCCATTCCCTGAATACGTACTTAGTTGCGTATTCCGATTTTTGATCGTATTTTTTTTATTTATTTACTTCTTGTATTTGTTTTGTATTATAAATTATTTATATGATCGTTTTGTTGTGGATCTGGATTCGTGAACTCGGAGTCAACCCTAGTCTGAACCGAGAACCCGATCCTAGTGAATTGCTCAATTTACTCTTTCTAGTATTTAGATTTGACCGATTTCAGTTTTAAACATCATTTTCTAATATTTTAGATTTTTTTGATTTTCTGAAATTTTCCTGAATTAAAATGAAAATCTTCAAAACCGGTGTCGACTAGTGCCGCTGACCGATTTCAAGATTTTTAATTTAAAAATTATAAAGAATTTCTTGAAACGAATTTCACCATGATTCTTAGAATAATATTCTTGATTTTTGAGATTTTTTGCGGGTCGTTCCGAGATACTTGATTTTCGGACGATTTCGGTATTTTTCCGAAAGTTTTCCGCATCCGCAACTGAATCCCGGGAATCCGCCACTCTAATTATTTTTCCTTTTTCTTCTAAGAAAATATCTTCCTTTTTTCATTTTCTTTTCCTTTTTCCATTTTCTTTCCTTCCTTTTCTTTCCACAAATTCTCCAAACTTCTCCATTCTTCCATTATCTTCTACATCTTTCCTCCAAAAATATCTCCTCCACCAAAAATATCTTCTCCAAAATATCTCAAACTCCTCTCCCATCACCATGGCCGGCCAAAGAGCCACCTAACCCCTCCATTTTACAAAAAACCCCCTCTCTAAACACTTTTTACATTACCTTCACAATCCAATTCCTATATAAACCTTTCCTTCATCTTTCCACTTCATTTTTCTCTTCACCAACACCTTAACCACCACCAACTCCTCCTTCATCTCCACCACAACAACAACCACTACAACTTCTCCAACTCCTTACCTTCATCTTCTTCCTCCTCCATCTCCATGTAAACCACCACAAACTCCAACAACTCCACCAAAGCCTCCACCTTCTCCTTTACCTTCTCCAAAAATACCACCACCATCAAAACCCTCCACAAAACCACCACCCCATCACCACATCAAGAGCCGGCCACCTCCTTTGGATTGGGCCGAGCTCTTCTTCGTCGGTAATATCTCCGATGATTATTCCGGTAATCGTTCGCGATTATTCCAGTAATCATTACGGTGACGATTACAACGACAACAACTAACATCACCATCACCTCTACTATTTTCCACCACCATCTTCACTTCCACCATCACTTTCACCATCATAACACCACCTCCATCTCCACTACTTCAACCTCCAAACATCACCTCCTTTACCTTCTTTTTCATTACTCCATCAAAATCCAACTCCTCCACCAAATAACACCACCACCAAAGCAAGCACCTTTCCCTTTCTCTCTCCCTCCTCCTCTCTGTATATTGCTGACGCGGATCTCACCCCCGCGTCCAGGCAACGCCTTAACGCGGATCTTCGCGTTCTTGGCATCTGTTTAAACGCGGCCTTCGCGTTCTTGTACCGACGCAACGCGGAGTCCATGCCCGCGTCTGTGTCCCTTTCATGTCTGCACGACGCGGAGCTAATGCCCGTGTCTGTGTTCTTCTCATGCTAACGCGACGCGGAACCCATGACCGCATCCGCGTTCTTCTTGTGTCCTGACTTGAACGCGGGTCTCGAACCCCGCGTTTGTGGCACCTTTGCGACGCGATTCCCGCGTCTGTCACTCCCGCGTCTGCGACTCCCGCGTCTCACTCTCAAAACCCGCATCTCCCTGTGCACTCTCTCCTTCCATATACTTCTCTCTCTAATTTTCCTCTCTCTTTCTCTCTCTAACTCTTTCTCTCTCCTCTTCACTTATTATATTTATGGCGCGTACGCGAGTTCCATGGATTTCTAAGTTTTCGGCCTTTCCAGAGATTTAGGCGAGTGTCCTCGCTCTCGCCTCCATTTGGGTTTCCCCGCTTTGTCGGGTCGACATGTATTTTATTCCATGTTTAAATGTATTTTGTATTGGGCTGAGTCCCTGTATTTGTGTATGGCCGAGTGCCAATGACTGGACATGTATTGCTTTGTGATGAATGCTTGTATTAGGGTAGTTTAATTCTTGTACATATACCATGCCTGTGTTGTATTTTACTGCTTTATACCATGCGTGGCCGACCCTTCGTGGTCGTTGGACTCTGGGTTTCTGCCCACTCCTGGGATGGCTAGTAGCCACCGAGAGTGCACTTAAACCCCGAGCGTACTTGACCTCTGGATCCTTCAGCCTCCGGTCTCTCACTATCTCGAAAGGGAAGTGATTGGGATCGTCAGGTCTCTCCGTCCTTCAGCCTCCGGTCTCACACTATCTCGAAAGGGAAGTGATTGGGACCGTCAGGTTCTTCAGCTCTGCCTGGTTATCATGATCAGCACTCAGCACTTTACCACTAGATTCGTCTAGGCGAGAGGCTGTCGGATTTTCTACTCGCACCTTAAGCCGAGTTGTCCCGGTAACCTTGCCAGACGCTCCAGTGTTAAATATTGTTTGTTGTCTGTGCCTCCAGCTTGCTCAGCTCCACTTGGTTGTGCTCAGCTACTACTTATCACATGCCATGTACTTACCTAATATGTTAACACTTGGCATGCCATTACTTCATACCTGTCAATTACATGCTACTATATAACACCTGTTTGTATCACCTGTCAACTTATGTGTTATCACCTGACACCAATATGCTACTACTTGGCAAGACCTCTTGTTATGGCATGACTTGTCACCGGACTAATATCAATCTCTTGACATGACTTGTCACCTGCCAAATATCATCCTCCTGTCATGCTATCACTTGACACCCGACATGATATACTTGACTTGTGATTATCACATTTACGGGAATACTATACTTGTTATCCTGCATTACATGCAGTGACTTAATCTTGTACTTGTTATCCTGTATTATACATACAGTGACCTGAATCTGCAGTACTCATGTACTCCTGAATTCCTGATCATGTCCTGTTCTTGTTATTTTCCCGTAAATTGATAATTACATAACAGATTCTAATAAGACGACTTGCACCCGATTTGGGGGAACTGATGGGCCCTGATTAATCATGTTTATGGTGGTCTTATCGAGCCGCGCGTGGCCACATACTTGAGGGATCACCTGGCGGCCATCAGGGATTCCGTGGGGTGTGCTGGCACCCCTACTCCTGTTTATTCCTGCCGGGTATGCACACGCCCTAGGCCTATTTCTATGGGATCTGCGATACTCTATTATTGTTCGGGCGTGAATAAGTCCCGGTACCTAGCGGTACGTTCCGGCTCAGCACCGGATACTCCTGGACCATTGTCCCGGGCATGTACGAGGCCCATCCGAAATATGATTTATCGAACCTTATCAGTTTCCAAATAACTTGCTTTATAAGTTGTAAGTGAAGGTATGTGGAATGGGACGCATACTGAAGCCCACAACTTAGACGGCCCCAATTATAATAAAAGCGAATATGCGATTTGATGTGTTGTTTTGTAACTCGGGTTGTACGCGCTCGGATTACGGTGACATGGGATAAAGGTATATAGATTAGGGTTTCCTTGTTTGGATTATTCCTTCGAGGTACTAGTCTCATGGGGCCGTGACCTAAGCTTGTACAATCGGTTTTGCTCGTAATCGGTTTTATTTGGTTTTATCGGTTTTATCGGTTTTATGTTAGTTTAGGAGATATCTGGTGTTGCCCTATCTACTTTACTTCTCATCTCTTTACCTTCTCTTATCTTATTATACCATGAGTAGTTTCTACTTGATATCACTTGTTTTATATCTACTTGCTCCTGCATGCTTACCTATGCTCGCCACTTGGCATTCGTATCACCACTCGCCTGGGGAGTTCTATCTGACTCCCCTGGATCCTCATGTCCAGGTCATGGAGCTTGGAGCGTGTGGATTCTCCCAGTTGCTGATCAGAGTGGCGCAGCTGAAGCGTGGATCTCCAGCAAACCGCCCAGAGCTCTATTCTTCCAGGCCCCATGTGCGCCTCTCGAGTTTTCCTTTTGTAAACTCGTGAGTGCCTTTTATATTGTTCACTCTTGTACATCCCTTTGTATTCTCGCATTTGCGCCTATCGGTGATGTAATATTATTGTAATATTTGTCACATCTGGTGATAACCTTGTAATTGTACTCATGTGTTGGAATGTATATGCACCACTTGCTTCCGTACTCTGATTCTTGCCTGTACTGATGCTTAGCGTATATACGTGAGGGTAATTCGGACCTCCGTATATACGTTACAGTAACGTCTCCGTACCCGCAAGATCGGGTCGTTACATTTAATCTTGATCAAGTTGTAGATTCTGCTGTGAATTGGGCCTCAAACCCTATTTCACCAACAATGGAGCCACAGATTTGACTAGTCCCTCTAGTGAGCCTTCCTCTTCCTTAGAATTAAAAGCCCTACTTGCGCATCTCAAGTACGCTTATCTAGGCGAAAAAAAGACCTTTCCCGTCATCATTGCCTCCCATTTAAATGACGGGGAAGAAAAGATTTGAAAGCAATTCTAAGAAAACATAAGGAAGCCAACGTGTGGACTATGACTGATATCAAGGGATTAAGTCCAACCATCGTTCAACACCGCATCCATCTCAATGAAGACGCCACACCCAAGAGAGACCCGCAGCGTAGGTTAAACCCTATAATGCAAGAGGCTGTTCATGCTGAAATCATAAACTCTTAGACAATGGGATAATTTATCCCATTTCTGATAGCCAATGGGTCAGTCCTGTCCACGCGGTCCCAAAGAAATCTGGTTTCACCATAGTGGAAAACGAGAACAAAGAGTTGGTTCAAACGCGACTTCCCACGAAGATTCGAGTTTGCATTGACTATAGGAAACTAAATGCTGCAACTCGTAAGGACCATTTTCCACTTCCCTTCATTGATCAAATGCTTGAACGTTGGGCGGGTCACGAGTATTACTGTTTCTTGGACGGTTTCTCGGGCTATAACCAGATCCCTATCGCTTCTGAGAACCAAGAAAAGACTACGTTTACATGTCCATTTGGGACATTTGCTTATCGTCGAATGCCTTTCGGCTTATGCAATGCCCCAGCAACGTTTCAACGTTGCATGTTGAGTCTTTTCTCAGATATGGTAGAACCTTCTTAGAAATCTTCATGGATGATTTCTTCATCTACGAGATTCATTCACTCAATGTATCCACCATCTTGAACTCGTCCTCCAACGTTGTGCTGAGAAGAATTTGACACTGCACTGGGAGAAATGCCACTTCATGGTAAAACATGGAATTGTCTTGGGTCATGAAATCTTCAAGAAAGGAATTGAAGTGGATAGAGCCAAAATCGAGGTCATTGCTAAGCTTCCCATGCCAAATGCGTTAAGGACATTAGATCCTTCTTAGGACACGCTGGTTTTTACCGCGATTTATCAAGGATTTTAGCAAAATTGCTAGGCCCTTGACTAATCTGTTAGCTAAGGATGTGTCCTTCACTTTCGATACTGAATGCATAAATTCTTGGAGAAGCTTAAGAGAGAGCTTATTTCTGCACCAATCATATCTGCACAGGATTGGTCTAAGCCGTTGAGATCATGTGCGATGCTTCTGATTTTGCCATAGGCGCTGTCCTAGGACAACGCATTGAAAACAAGCAGCATGTGATCTACTACTCTAGTAGGACTCTAAACGATGCTCAAATGAACTACACTATGACCGAGAAGAATTCTTGGCAGTAGTGTTTGCCTTAGAGAAGATTCGTCCCTACCTACTAGGGTCCAAAAACCGTTTTCACCGATCATTCTGCGCTTAGGTACCTCATGAGGAAGAAGGATACCAAGGCCCGACTCATTTGTTGGATCCTCCTTCTTCAAGAATTCGATCTTGAGATTCGAGACAAGAAAGGCGTAGAAAATGTCGTTGCTGACCACCTCTCACGGATCCCCATTCTCCATGCAACGAATTACCCATCAATGAGGATTTTCCTGATGACATCTCTTAGCTATCTCTAGGGAACCTTGGTTTGCTGATATAGTGAATTACTTAGTCACAAACCAAACTCCGTCTCATTGGTCCAAAAACGATGTGCACCGGTTCTTGTCCCAAGTCCGGTATTTCTTTTGGGAGGAACCGTATCTTTTCAAGTACTGTTCTGACCAAATTATTAGGAGATGCATTCCCGATGAGGAGGTTAAGAGTGTTTTATCCTTCTGTCACGAACTTGCATGCGGTGGACACTTTGGTCCCCGCAAGACTGCTGAAAATGTGCTACAAAGTGGGTTTTATTGGCTTACTCTGTTCAAGGATGCTTATGAATTTTGCAAGACGTGCCCTAGATGCCAAATGGTAGGAAGGATCTCACACCGAAATATGATGCCCCTCAACCCATTCTAGAAATAGAACTCTTTGATGTTTGGGGCATCGACTTTATGGTCCATTTCCTAATTCATTTGGGAACCAATACATATTGGTTGCTGTGGATTACGTGTCCAAATGGGTAGAAGCCATTCCTTGTAGAACGAATGATAACAAAGTTGTCATAAAGTTTTTTGAAAGAACATTTTTTTCCCGCATCGAACCCCTCGTGCTATCATCAGTGATAATGGCACTCACTTTTGAATAGATCTTTTGAAGCCCTTATGCGAAAGTATGCCATAACTCACAAGTTGTCCACACCATATCATCCTCAAACTAG